>JAPYYX010003860.1:0-10720 GCA_030522605.1 Cremastinae sp. B BG-2022a | reverse complement strand
AAATAATTTCAAACCTTTTCAATATTGCCGATAATTCATCGCAGATCGGGGATTTCCGAATTTTTATGATTTTTGCCAGAAACGAATTTTTACATTCTTCATCTTTTTATGACGGACAGCTGCACGAAAGAAAAATTATATATTTTCGAATTTGTTTCACTCCTCTCGAGATCTCAGCTTGTCACGCCCTTTATTTCTAACCAATAGTTGTATTTTGCCCTTTCCAGGAGAATTTGTCTCCACCCACGCAAAACCCTATAAGAACCCGTATCTTTGTAAAATAAAACAGTTCTCATCCGACATCCAAAAACAAAACACCGATGTATATAGTCTTAACAAAAAATGAATTTTTGTATTTTATCTATCAACATCTGGGTTAATTTATTATTTACAAACAAGTCACACAATATTAATTTGGCGTGAGCCAACGTTCGATCTTTCACACTGATCGTGTAAATTTACATTCGCGGACGCTACATCGTATATTAACCGCATGGGCAGTATTCAATTTCCTAAATTATCAAACTTAGCAAAAGAAATATGGCAGTGGTGTGAAAGTTGTGATTTGTGGATTTTTGCATCTTATATTAGTTCAAGCGATAATAAAATGGCAGACGAAGAATCGAGGGTCCAACAAAAAGAAACTGAATGGGAATTAGCTCATTGGGCATTCGAAAAAATAGAATTGACATTTGGTACGTTCGGTATTGATCTTTTCTCGTCAAATTTTAATAAAAAATGCGAAAAATTTATTTCCTGGCATAGGGACCCTGCAGCTTTGGCGATGAATGCGTTTACTATCTCGTGGAAAAAATTTATATTTTTACGCATTTCCACCGTTTTCGGTTATTTCGAGATCAATCCAAAAAAATTGTATCAGAAAAAGCGAATGGAGTTTTAGTTGTACCTTTTTGGCCAACACAGACGTGGTACCCTGTTTTTAAAAAATTATTGATGACAGAACCAATAATTTTCTCTCCAGGAAATAATTTATTAATTGATAATTACAGGCAACAGCAACTCCGAGCATCTCTTTCCCTGGTTGCCGGGCGATTATCAGGCAAGCGTTTGTCTTGAAAGGCACTCCTCAAGATTCTATCCCAGTAATGTTAGCATCATTGTCAGAGGGAACCTTCAGTATCGAAAGCCACTAGAATTATGGTGGAATTTTTGCCAAACGAAAAATATTGACTTATTTCATCCATCTCCACACCCACACCCACAATCAGCAAAATATGATGAAACTTTGGACCCAGGGGATGTAGTGCTAAAATATCTTAAGGATGTTGCCCCGATACAGTCTGTTCCCAAAAGTTAGTGACATTTGAAAATTTTTACTATCAACAAATAAATGCTTTGCAATTAAAGAATATATAATATATTATTAAAAAAACGTATTTATCATGTGGCGTCACTAACTTTTGTCCACCTGCTACCAACTTTTAGAACAAAAAAATATATGCTGAAAAAACATTAAAAAATACTGATGAAACTGATTAGAAAGAAAAATGAACTTTTTTTCGATGTCTTATATTAAAAGCAGGATAAAAGTATATGAATTATGTTTATCAAGAGATTTTTGGTTATTGCTGTTTTTATATTGGTACTCATATATAGATATATGTATCGTGGTCAGGTTAGACTTTTCGGTCTAACTCGTAGAACTCACTATTTTTTTATACTTTAACATTAAATTTTATAAAAACTACGCTCCTAATCTCTTTGAAATTTGGTGAGGACTTGAGTATATACTTCAAGAATAGTACGTCCAATTTTTATTAAAATCTCTCTTTTTGAAGCATGTGAAAAATCCAAATTTGTAGGTTTTTTCATCGAAAAAGGTACAACTCCCATAAGAATACGTGTTAACTTCTTTTTTAAATATCTTCGAAATCGTCCTCCAATTATTAAATTATTAAATTCAATTATTAAATAATAACGAATTTTCACTATGTTAATTTTAAGTTATTTATGTCAAAAATTTCTTTGTTTGAATGTTTGTTATCTGTTCCCAAATACAAATTGCATCAAGATTGAAACAACTACATATTGATCTAGAGGACAAGACGACGAAGTATAATTGAACGATCAAACGAACTTACCTTAAGTGAAGTTCGATCGTGATTATGCTAGTCGTCTTGTCAGAATAGCTCAACCCCCCCCCCCCCTTATTCCCTTCCCCTTGATCTATTTAGAATGCAATTTGTAAGCTTTAAACTATATGCCTCCAAAATAATAGGTGGGCGCATGGGAGCAGAGCCTACTATGCGATTTTTGAGTAATTTAAAAATCTGTGGCGGATCGAGCAACTGGCGTTACTACATATTGATCTATTCGGACAAGACGACTAGGATAATCACGATCGAACCTCACTTGAGGTAAGTTCGCTTGATCGTTCAATTATATCTGACTCTGCAATACGCGCTGCAGATGCGCGTATTGCAGAGTGGGATATACGAAAGTTACCCTGTTTATGACTGATTTCCGTGGTTTTGACTGGATACAAAAATTTGAACCTTTGAGTCATGTGGTCCAAGTGAGCGCACTTCTTCTTTGGATCGTTATAAAATCGAAAATTTCAAGGAAAACGAAATTTAAGAAAGACATTTAGTTTGAGTCTTTATTCATCTACAACGTGTTAAACAAAAAAGATAATTTTTCCTAACTCATTTTGAGCAGTAGCAAAAATTATAACTGTATGCAAATGCGCACACTTACCCTATGGTGGGGGCAGGTGTGCGCACGAGTGCGGGTATGGGTGTGCAGTACCGTAAACGATAGTTTGCTTTCTCAAATTACTGTCTAATTGTTAATATCAATTTTGCATATCGTTTAATGGATAATGACCGGGTAGACTGATCAGAAATAGAGATTTTAGGCACTAGAGAGCTTACTGTTGGATTGGCAGCTTTGACCAACATTTCGAAAAGCTTCATTAATCAGATAATCCTCTTCTATTTGTCCAACGATGCGTTTTGGGTGATGACCTAATCATTTATCACGCGCATACCCGAATTTGCAAAAAAAAATTTTTTTCGTAACTTACGTATACTTAGTAAAAGCACGCGCACACTTACTCAACAAGCCCATGCGCACACTTACCTGTGTCTGCCTAGACGAAACTTTATCGATATGGATCAAAACTACGTTATTTCTTCGATAATGTAAGTAGTAGGCATCAAACTGGACATAATAGTGAATTTATTTATTTGTTTATGCGCTAAAACAATCCGATATCAGAAATTTTATATAAAAGTTTTCAAATCAAAGATGACAAAAATATTTTGTTTTTTCGTCGAAAAACTTTACTTAATTATCCTGATAAAATGACGGGGTCATACTCGGCCATAAAGGCGCATTAAAACTGATGTATGTCAAAGTACTAAAGGGACAGAATAATTTTTTTAGGTTCAACCATTTTCGAGATATTTAGTTTGCGTACTCTTACCCGCCGCGCAGACTTGGACCATATGACTCTACAGCGTGTAATTTCAGTACACAAATATCTATCATAGAAATAATTAATAGACAATGAGTTTTTTGTTTTCTTTCAGTATTTTATTTTTCTTCTATTATATCCTGATCAAAAAAAATGTTGTTTTATAGAAATGTCTTTATGCATTCTGTACTGCGTCACAGATGTTACGACAAGTACATTTTTTCAGTTCCAACAATTTATCAGTTACATTCTCCTTGATGTTTGGAAATACAAGTAAACAATTCTTTGGGTGAATATTTGTTTCGGATACCTATGGTTCTTTCAAATAACTTCAAGAAAATGAAGTGTCGATGGTGCACATCGTCTTCGAAACTCCCAATTATTCAGATTTACAGTATTGGATACCTGCAAAAAAATGCAATTATGTAAAATACATATGTTCAGTTGGATGCGCGATAGATCAATAGATTCAATGAAAATATTTATAAGAATTAAAGTAATCAAATCAAATATTATATTAGATGTGGCCGTTTAAGTAAAGTAGCTATAGCCTCATCATTATTTCTGTATTACCATGACGGAAAATAAAAAAACATGAAAAAATTTAATGAAATTTGATAACAATGTTCTTCAGTATTGAACATGAAAAACCAATTTTTCAGTTTATTAAACGCTTGGTTCTCGAGTGATTAAATTTTGAAATTTACGCGTATAAACGAAGCATCTAAATATGTACACGTGGTACATAAGAATCTTTAGTCTTTAATGATGAATATCTCGCAAACTATAATAAAAAAATCTGAGTAAAATGTTGTCTCCATTACAAAAAAACAGATATCTTTTTCAAAAAGGGTGAAAACATGGTCTAATTTCTCCAAAATCAGACATGCAAGTTTTGGCAATATGGAAATTTGCCCTATTGTGGAATCTCCTATACAAAGACACGTTATTGAAGTCATATAATGAAAGAAAATTGATATGAATAAATGTGTTATAACGGATATACTCTTGTGTTCACATAAATGATCATTTCGGATATAATAACAAAAAGCGAGGGATGTTACTGATGAATAGTTTCGACGTGTCAAAATAAAAATACCTTTATACGTATTTTTCACTATCCAATCTATGTATGCACCGACACGAGTATTTTGAGCTGGATCTCCATTTCCACAGTAGCTTCCCAAGCTTATTATTCCAACTCCCACGAGTTTCCGCGAAGTAGGATCAGTCCACAGAACCGGGCCACCGCTATCGAACTGCGCGTTTATTCCATGCACCAAAACAAAAATAATTTACTGAATAGAACTACATTCAATTGCATATAGAACAGTAACAAACTTATTCAAGTAGTCTATTTTAAAGGTGTGTGAATACGATCCGAGTTTTGGTTACATAATTTTTCGATTGCAATATTTTTACAATTCCCGTCGCGAAATTACAGAAAACTTATCAACGAGGCTCAAAAATATTATTTTATGCGAGAATTTTGCATGATTTTACGGCTCAAATTGGAAAATATTGCAATAAGGAAAAAATGTTAGAATCCTTAGTGTAATGAAGTGGTTTCACTTTTTTTTAGTTTCTTATCAAAAATTTAACCTTACTTTGCTTTGTTCATTGACAATAAAAAATTAATAATTTATTTTCCTTCGAAAAAATTTTATGAGTTTCTTAGCTCATTTTACTTTTGTTTGGCGTTCAGTTGAGTTTATGGTGTTAATTTTCTATTTTTATCGAAATTAATCCTCAGTATATGGAGGGGGGTCGATTGTGTCCGGACTAAAATTACTTGTCCAAATTTCTCGAAAATTTTACTTTACATTTGTTGAAAAAATAAAAATAAAAAATAACAATATCCGAAAAATTCTTGTTCCTACTTATAGAGGACATCCTACAGATGAGCCATCAATTTTTTATCAAGAATTGTGCGCTTGGTAGCGCGCCGCCAAAAAAGACCCCCCTACATACGCCGAAGGTGCTAAAAAACCTTACATAAACGAAGGGTTAAAAAAGAAATGTGGGGTAAAATGGGCCCCTTGAAAAACTCAATATGTTTTTCACTTATTTTATGTTTTGAATTTTTTCATTATGCATTTGGTGCAAAAGAGAGTTGATAGTGAAAATTTGGACGTTTTAACTACTCGATTCAAAGTTTTTTGTTAAATTACTATTTACTGAATTCGAAATAATCGAATTTTCGCGCTAAAGTATTTGGTTTTATAAATAGATGGTGCAGGCTCATTCTGATAACTTGTAATAATGAATTATTTAATAACGTACTCTTGTATATTGTGATAATTTTCATCTCTGTAGAATTAATTGCTAGAACAAAAATAACAAATAATAATTTAATAACTTAGTCTCTTATATTTTGATTATTTCGGTTCTGTAAAAGCAATTGTTTTTAAAGAAAAAATATAATAGATAATGCTGTTGAACTCATTATCTAGTTTATCTTTCATCATACGTAATTTTTTAACCGTTTCTTTAAAACCAAAATTTTACTAACACGTTTGGCCCAAAAATATTTTTTGGTTTTTAAAGTCTCGACAGCCTATTTTACGTCCTAAACATTTTGAGTGTCAACAATTTTGAGGGCCCATTTTGCCCTAAAAAATTTATGGATACTAAAATTGGGGAGGGGGGCGTTTTGCCCCCCCCCCCCCCCCCCCCCCCGCTCATAACTTGAAACTCGGATCGTATTTATAGACCTTAATAATATTAATATCATCAATTGCTTCTTTTATTACCTGACAGGAATCTTTGGTACTGTCATAAGTACATATTTGTTTATCAGTTACTTCAGGATAAGTTTGCTTACACTGTCTAGTCGTAATGACAGTAACACCTGCTTTTTGTAGAGTTTTTGATTTTCCAGCAGAGAATTGAGTGAATCCCCATCCTAGCATTAAAAACAATTTCTTCTTTTTTTAATATCAATGAATACAATTTACTAAATTCTAAGAAGATTTCATACCTAAAATTTCAACGTAATCGCCAGAGAAGGAGTCCGTATTATGCTTGAAAGGTAGACAGGCTGGACCAACTCTCTGATTGAATTCAATGGCACCGTCAACTGTTACAAGAGCTATGTCGTTGTCTATTATGTCGCTCTCTGAGTCATACCCATAATGTATTAAGAGCGCTTCGACCGCTAGCAATTTCGTTGCATTCGTTTCTAGGCCTGTAATTTCAATTAATTTTTTATACGAAATTGATCATACATATAGAGATCATCAGAATAGATGAAGATTCCGAGCAAATATGAGCCCTTTTAATTAATATTTACAGATGACGATATCCAATTTTTGACTTCCATTTGAATAACATAAAAAAAATTTTCTGCCGTTTGAAATTTTATTACCTAAACGCGAATCGTTCAGCAATAAGAAAGATGGTTTTTGTAGGAAATTTAACGCTCTACAAAAGAGGTTGAAATGAAGATTTGCGTGGAGCAAGCCGTTTCGGAGTTATCAAACTGAAACTACTGGACTGTTCAATATAATTATATTAATCCATTATAAATGTGACAAAATCGACTCATATCATTTTTTTAGTTTTAGTTTAGTTAGTTAGTTAGTTGTTTAGTTTTAAAGTTGATAATATCCCAATATTAAACTAACTAAAATCTTTAAATTACGAATAGAACATTCATAAAAAATTTGATCATACATTTGTATCATACAGGTATTTTTCAATAATTATTTATCAATAACTAGCGGATTTTATAGAGGCTCGGACGCTCCGCGTCCTCGCATTGATTATAAAATTGAGCTTTACTTATATATTTGATTTCGACATATTATTTCATTTTATTTTATATCTATAACTGACCCTGCAGATGTTATTTAGTCCAAATTTCAATAAATGTTTTTATATACCGCAAGCACGCGACAATGTCGTCCCCAAAGGTCACTCGAATAAGCGAGGAAAATGCGCTCTTGGTACATAAACTATTGTGTAGACCTTGGAGACGAGGGCTCATAAACTCCTTGCACGATGTTTACAACAGTCGTCTTCGCCTCGTATTGTAAACATCGCGCGCGGAGTTATAATTCGCCCTTGCTCGTCTCCGCGGTGCACAATGTACTATTTAATGGTCCTTTTATTAATTTCTGAAAATCTATTAAGAACATGAACATTCTTTCCACTGTTTTATATCGATGATTATAAATTTCACAATTCAGCATTAAAATGAGATTGAATTGAGTCAGTTCAATTGAATTTCGTAGATTATATTACGATTTGCAATCATAATTCAATTACAATTGGATAATTTATTCACTTTTTTGCTAATATACAGAAACGTTCAAAACTCGAACTATGTCGAAGGTGATGATCTTCTGCACGATAAAACCATGAAATTTTATTTGTTACGAGTCAAATCGACAATTTAAGAGTCGACAACTGTCTGATCATCGACTGAGAGTCAGCTACCAAATGATATTTATGAACGTAGCGATAAAAAATCAATCGAAAAATGTACTTTCATTTTTTCATGAGTTTTGCAATTTTGCGGGCAACTTTTCTAATTTTTTCTTACGTAAAAACCTCGTTCGGACCATTGCGAACATTTTCAATAAAAATTTAGCGAAATAGGTCCAGCCATTCTCAAGTGATGGCCTTACCAACGAACAGAATTTCATTTTTATTATATAAAATATTCAAAATTTATAGCTTTTTGTGCTCTGAGTCCTCTAGCAGTATTTAGTAGTAAATAATATAAAGCTTTTATGAAAATACAAATTTTGACATTTGAATCATGAGTCTATTATTAATACTTTAGAAGTTATGGACATGCGACCCACATGCACGAAATTGCTGCCTTATCCAATAAAAAGAAATGTCAATGTTAAAAATTTTTTTCGACGAATTGATAAAAAGAGAAACGAACGAACCTGTGGACGTATCGTGTTCACCAACAATAACACCGATTTCCCTGCTGGCACGACCTGCTACGCAATGAGCAGCTGTCATTACTTGTTTTTCATTAATTATCGTCGCACCACACATAATAATTCGTTTGCCGACATCCACTAACCCTGCCATCATTGGAAACTCATTTACTCCGGTCTCTACGCCTCCCACAATTTTTTTCTGAAAAAAAAAATATATATCGAAAAATGTTTATTCAAACATTTCAAACCTTATTCACACCTTACAAAATTTTCAAAATGACTTTCCCTAGATTTGAACTCACGGGATTCTTCCAACCACATTTGCAATTAGGATTCTCGGTTTCTGTATTGCTTATAAGAGTACAGAGAAACTTGCCACCCGGACTCGATCTGGAGCTCTTAAGAATTATTGTCAAGGATGTACTGTTGACGGTTTTGGAAAATTTTCCTTTCCCGCAGTAACGATGTCCCTCAGACTCTTGACCTGCTCGTACTTCGAGAAAATTTTTAGTACACCCTGAACTCTGAAATTGTTTTTAGACACTATCGTTCATAAAGATGAAAGCGGAGTTTAACTATTTATTGTTAGAAAAATCAACAGAAAATTAATGTCAAACTGAAAGTATGAAAATGAAAAAAATTTTATCTCGACTGCACTTAAGAAAAATTAAAAAACGCATTTTTTAAATTTTATTATTAATGTTTTAAAATAATACTTACGGATGGGAGGTCTATAGGGTCACAATTAATGTTTATGGGACTATCACTTGTCAACACCCATCGGCACGTTGTTCCCGGTCGATAATTTTGTGGATATTCCCTATTGAACGCATAATATTTTTGTCCAGGCACCATTCGTTGTGCATAATCACAGTCATTGTACTGTCCATTGACTACACTTAGCAGAGCAAGCAGACCTACTATTGGAATCTGAAAGTCTAAAAAAAAGATAAAACTATCACATTTTTTGCGTTTTTTGTGACTGAAAACACCAACTGTACATGTAAAGTCGAATTGCATAAAGTGAAATTATTTTAGACATATTACATCTGACATTATATTAGTCAGTATAAAAAATCTGACATTATATTAGTCAAAATTATATCTGATATTATATTAGTCTCAGTATACAAAATTTGTAGAACTTTCATATTAAAGAAGATAAGATTTTAATTGTACAAAGTCACACCTTTCAACACAAGCTCTCATGAGACATTACAAAAAGTTGTGGTTTACACAAATAAATAATTCAACTTCTAGATGGCCAATTCAGTATAAATTTCAGCAGAAGTCGCGTATTATATTTGTCTCTCTATAATCAAAATGTTATTAACATGAAAAAAAATTTCACTCGAGAAACACTTGAATTTCCTTGATAGAAAAAAATTAAAAGTCAAAATGTAAATTTTCTACAAACTTATAAAACTGGGGCAAAAATATTTTTTGTTTTTCGATTTTTAATTTTGTAACAGATTTTTATTCAGTTTGTCAGAGAGATAATTCACTTACGGAGCATCGTCAAAAAAGAGATATCCAACTCAATCAGCATTCACTTGAGACTGCATCACGCACGATGCTTGTAATGGCCAATATATATACGCAACGATTAGGTGCGGGCTTAAAGCTGAACTTACTGATAACGGGTTTGCATATTTTTTACGAGCTCGAAATTTTTCTCAAGGAGAAAAATTTGCGCGCGAAGTCTGCATTAAACATCAAATCCGAAGTTGGCAAACACATCTTTCTTATCGCTTATTAACAAAAAAAGAAAACATTTGTCAAAAAAATTCTGACGTCACATTCGATTGTCGTACAGATTAACAAGAATGTTACTAGATTTCGTAAATTACGGATTCCTTTCCAAAATCGTACAATTAGACTTAAAAAAATTACTGTATCCCTTTGGATTCGAAAAATGAAGGATGAGTCGAATTTTCATGATATTTTATTTTATAATTGTTGGTTTAATTTGTCAAACTTCTTTTGTTTTCCGGAGCGAAGATCTGCGCATTGGGCCTCATGTTGGTCAGTAACTTTGCAGTGATTTTCTCACATATCGAATCGTAGGATATTTGCAAGAGACAGGTGGAGTTTTATAAGCTTACATGAAATTTCAGAAATTGGTTTCTTAAGGGGACACGGTGATCTAGAAATTTCAAAAAATCGATTTTTTTTCAATATTTCAAAAGTATAGTATCACAAGAATATACCGTGAAATTTTCATGCGGAAATTTCCAATATTATAGCTTCTACAGCCCATTAACTAGGTAACGAGCGTATCTTTAGGGGACACGGTGGTCTAGACTTTTCAAAAAATCGATTTTTTTTTATTCGATATTTCGAAAGTATAGTATCTCAAGAATATACTGTGAAATTTTCA
>JAPYYX010003858.1:0-15306 GCA_030522605.1 Cremastinae sp. B BG-2022a | reverse complement strand
GCGGTGTGGTCGAATTTTTGATGACAATTCATTTAATAATTGAGAAATCCGTAATTTACGAAATCTGGGTGGTCACGTGGTTTCCATTGCCCTTAAATGCAGTGGAGGCGCTCCACAAATTTTTTGTACACTCGGGGATTGTTTATAAAACAATATTTGATAAAATTTATGAACTTGAGAAACATACACAAAACGTGAATTCAGAAATGCAGACGAAATTAACGGATTTCTTCAAGTAAATAAACATGTAACATTGTTTTGTAAGCATCTATGTATCAAATGTTAATAAACAATATACAGTGCGTATACGCACGTTTATCACTACATATTTCCTGTATTTTTTATAGATCTCCTATGAGTGAGAAAGGCCACTCCTTAACCTCTATAAGCTAGAAACTCGGGTTAGTGAGAAACCTCCTTAAGCGAAAAAAAATCGTGGTCCCTTGAACTCTCGCTTATCCAGGTTTGATTGTATATTGAATTTTCGGCAATCTGAAAAAATTCACGGATTCCTTGGACTATGAGGATCAAGATTCTCACATAAAAAATTTCAGTTACCGAAGTGCTGAGAGAATTATTCACTCATAGAAGTACCATTTCGTTGACATTTCACGTGACTCCATACTAATTGATACAAGAAAGTGAATCAATTTAACACTATAAAATAATTTTTTTTGTTTATTTTGTGTAATATGGAAATGTTTAAAATGAAAAAATTGTTTTTCAAATTGTGAAGATTTATCGAATATGTGAATATGTTCAATTCAGTTCCATTTGAAAACGCGAAAAAACAGTTACTGATTTGACTATCATGAGGCGACAGAAACTCCTTAACCCCTCTATCAAAAATAGAGAAAGAAAAAAGGAATTGAAAAATTTACACTCTCGATTACGTCAGAGTCGATTACATGAAATTTTTCAACTCTCCATAGCTCCTGAAGATGGAAGTCGATGAAAGCAAGAATCTAAAATCGAGGAGGAAAAAAGTGAATCGCGAAATTGACATTCTCAACTGTGGCACAGTCGATTAGAAGTCTAATGGAGAGCTTGAGAAGCGAAACTTTTCGGGCAATGTAACCGGCTCGGAGGTGGAAAATGCTCGCGACGCTATTTCAGCGGAAATATTCATGAACCCTTTTGCACGCTCTGAGCTGTTAATCCCCAACGGTTAAAATGTCTTTTGTGTAC
Source organism: Cremastinae sp. B BG-2022a (assembly GCA_030522605.1). Classification (NCBI taxonomy): domain Eukaryota; kingdom Metazoa; phylum Arthropoda; class Insecta; order Hymenoptera; family Ichneumonidae; species Cremastinae sp. B BG-2022a. The sequence goes on along the minus strand of JAPYYX010003858.1, from coordinate 14,118 downwards.
TCTGGAAAAAAAACGTTGATAATGCGGAGGCAAAGCGGCGGTGAAGAGAAAGTGAAGAGACGGAAAAAATATACGGCGAGGAAAGAAAAGAAAAATAAAAGAGCAGTATAAGTACCAAACGATCCAGAAATGTTGAGAGGGCGAAAAAACAGAATGCAATGTGATCTTTTGAATATGCGACGAAGATAATATACGCCATTGCTCTAAACTATATTTAAGATCGCTCTAAATGTACAGTCAAATTACAGATTTTATAAACTGTGATTTTATAATGATTAAATTTCCTTGACATACGAACTATATACGTAAAATTAAAATTAAAATTATTTTAGTGAAAAATAATTTTATTTTTCACTAATTTATCGAGAAAAAAATCACACTTCTTAAAAGTATCAAAATATTTTAATGAATGATCAGCAATTACCTTGTGAGTAACATCTAGGTCTATTGGACTTTTTTCAGGTGAAATCTGCGGAATTAGGCGAACCGTTGCCATTGCTCATTATTATTATTATTAATTGTTTATTGGAACGACAATTAGATTCACAAAGCTTTACACACTCGTTGAAGTTATTTTCAATTATTCGTTCGAGGAGGTTGTACCTTGTTGATTTATCCATTTTTAATCGATATATATACCAAGCACTATGTGTATGTTTATCGTTTCTACGCTTTACTCTCGTCGTTATCAACGTTCTTTACTTCTTCTTCTTCCGTTTCTCACGAATTCGTTGCACGATTCTTCCTCATCATCACGTAGCACTTTCTTTCATCACTCTCCTTTCATTTTAACAACTACTAATCACAATTTTCCGGTTTATCCTCAAATTCTCGTTCACGATAAATCACACGGTTTTCACCTAAAAATCAAATATTTCATTCAATCTGAAATTCATCACTAAAACCTTTGTTAATCTTTATCTTTTTTCTGCGACTCCAATTATTTTTTCGCGATTAGCGCAAAGTTGAACTTTTTACGGTTTGGTTCAAGCTGATAGTTTTGATATTATTAATCTCACAAAACGCTCAAATCCGCTCGAGTGCAATTAATTATTCGCGACCGTTTCATCGAAACATTTCGCGAATTAATATCTTTTTCCTTTGCAAGGTCGCTGAGTATTTTATTTATCAACGCTCTCATATGTGTCCTCCTTTTTGTTACCGGTTACATAATACGCGTTGAACGGATCGTTTCATCTTTCATTTATTTTTCCAAGACCGCGCGACAAAGAGTAACGAGATTCTAAAAATTTTTGTCGTTTTTCTCGCTCGACGTATTCCCAATGAGATATCATTTGTGTCTCGAAACCGAATTTATTCGAATAATGATATTTATTCATTTTTTTGAGCGAAAACAGTTTGTTCGAGCGAAAATGTACTCGCGAGTCATCGCATTTGACTAACGATACATTTTTCGAATAATTTTTTATCTCAATTTAGAGAAGATTTTTTTTTTGAGATTTGGTCGTTTTTTTTCTTCAGGAAATCTTATTCGACCCCGATGTATCGATATTACGCAAAAATTTAGATTTTCTTGACCTGAGATTCGTTGCGAAACACTTCGCGCTCGCGCTCCATCGAAAATTCCGTGTTTTCTTTTTATGAATTTCAGTTTTTGATCCTCGCCGGAGGGAGACGCCAAATTGAATGTTTCTCCGAGGGAAAAGTGGGTCAATGGAAATCAAGTGAAAATATCGCACATGCAATTTTTCCTTTTCTATTTCTTTTCGCCTCCGATGCATTTATATTGAATGTGGATTGTTGAACGTTGACATATAATTCGCACTTGCATCGAGTCAATGAAAAATTCATAACTAGAAAATGTCTATTGTTTCTTATCATTGACTTTTTCGTTTTTTTATGATTCGAAAACGAGAGACTCGCTCTCGTGATTCACAAAATTTTTATCTCTTTTCTGAATTCTTCTCATTCATAGATCCTTCGATGAAAAATATTTTCCACCCACGACGGATTTACTTCATTGAATAAAATCTTCTACAATAAAAATGACCTTTATCGAATCGAGCCGAAATGTCGCATGAGCTCGTTCATGGATATTAAAAATGTTTTCGCACGTTCATAAATCAGAATTTTTGTTGTTTTTCGTTTTGATGACATTTTCTTTATTTTTTTTCGTGATCACGAGACTCTGTCGTCTTGGTAATTCACAAAATTTCTATCTCTTGCCCGAATTCTTTTCATCGATAGAATCTTCGATGAAAAATATTTTCCGCCCACGAGCTTTTACTCCATTGAATCATTTTTCGCAATAAAAATGACCTTTACCGAATAAAGTGAAAATGTCACGTGCACATGCAATTTTTTCTTTTTATTCTCATTCATTGATGCTAAATACATTTTTGCACATTGATTCATAAAACTTTTGTTATTTTTTTCTGATTTCAGGCGTCTCCTACCGGATTGACGATGAAATTTTTATCTCTACTGTACGAATTTTCCTTTCGTTGAGCATTTTTTTTGACTATATATAAAAATATTTTCTCGAGAGAGGAAAAATTTTTTTCATTGAATCATTTTTCACATCAAGAACTACCTCTATAAAGAATTTCGTCTCGTCATTCTGGGCTACGACGAAAAAAATTATAAAAGATCATTTCAAAGGTCGTGACTGTCGTTTTTGATTTTTATTCTCTACGAATTGAAAATCTATCTTTGTTATTTTTGACTTTTTGGCATTGAGCTGAAATGACAATTCACGTGGCGAGTGATTTCGCCGAAGAAAAGTAGATCCGAAGCCGTAGGTTTTAGCTTTTCGCGTAATTGAACGAGGATCCTTTTGTCACTCTTCGTTCATCTTTTTTTTCATTTTTTTATCGTCATTCGCTTTATCAACATCCGAGGTAAAATGAATTCTTTTCGACTCTCCCCGTCTCTGGCCCCTTCTCACAAAAATTTGTCGCATTGTTTCGCGTCCTTAGGAGAAAAGGATTCTCGCGAGAAAATTGGCCTCTCTCGTCTGAGACTCCGACCTACGATATTTCCATAAAAGATATTTACATAAAATTAGCAACGACTTGGAAACTTCAGAATTATAGACTCCGAATTGCTCTCCGCGAACCAGAGACCGCGATTTCTTTTCCCTCGGGACAAGTTTTAGCTCTCCGCCAGACGAAAAATCATAAAGAGATTCGTCACAGCGACGATTTTCGATAAATAGAACGAACTTCGCTCTTTCTCTCATCGCGAGAGTTAAGTTTTCAAGAATCGCGAGTATTCTCCTTGGGACTTTGAGAGTTGCAAACTATAAATATACAAAAGGGCACGGCAGAGGTAATAAAAAATTTTTCCTCTCCAGGAGTGACTCCAAAAGAAGTCAAATTACTTTTTTTTATACCGCGTCTGGTAAAACAATGCGAAACCCGATTTAAGAAAAATTCCGAAAGATTTACGATTCTCCGCGTCATTAAAAATCCTGAATAATGCTGTCTAATTTTTTAATAGCCGCTGAATCGAATTAATGAACTTTCTGAGAGATTTCGGTATTTAAAAAGTCATTTACGCGATTACGGCGCTAATTTAATTTTTTTTCGGAAATTTCGGAACACTCTTGCGGGCTCTCGACGACCGTCGCTGGCGTTTATGTTACTGCGGAGGACTCGCGCGCGTTCGTTTCTCTTCATGAATATAATTTGGCACGAGAGGCAATCCGATTTGCATAGAAATCACGTCAAAACCCTCAACACCAAATGCTCTTCCTCGTCTTTTTTAACCAACGATACACACGGACCGTGATTAATACTTCCTCTGTTTTTTGGGATAAAAAGAGCGAGAGAGACAAGCAGAAATTTCGTTTACTCCTCAAAGTGAAACGAGTCCAAAAAATTAGTTTTTTTTTGCAATTAGTCAAATTATTCGACAATTGATTTATAAAATAGCGAGAAAAGATTTTTTTAAGGTTTTCTATCGTACGATTAATACATACACAATTCATGATTTTTTGATGACACAATGATTTTTTTTCGAGTTTATACTCCTCAAAGTGAAACGAGTCCAAAAAATTAGTTTTTTTGCAATTAGTAAATTTATTCGACAATTGATTTATAAAATAGCGAGATAAGATTTTGGCAAGGTTTTCCATCGTACGATTAAAACACAATTCAATGCAACTTTTTGGGGGTTTTTTTAGTTAGAGGTACAAAATTTTTGTTGATTTTAATTCTGGAGAAAGTATTCAAATATTTCGTAATTTTATTTTCAATAATATAGAAATAATTCTAACATTTACATACATATATTAATAATATATTGACATAATGCGTACTTTTGGTCAATTATATAATTAAACAAATGTATGGAGCACGACCTGCGAGTGTATTTCACACATCATCGTAGCAGGGACGATAAAAAATTACTCTTTTCACTTTGTAGCGCGCCATTATCGCGTATAGCAGATAAAAAAAAGGAAAAGTTATTATCTCGTTCTTTATGCAGGGCCATTGTCGAGCTCGTGCGGACTCTTTTGTCTCTCTTCCTCTTTTTTCAGCTCTCTCACTCATCTTTTTACTTTCTTAGCGCCATCTTCGGCGAGCATTGAGGAACGGAAATGCTCCGCAGTGCATTACTTCTCGAAATTCCCTTCGTCTCGACGCTCCAATAAAAGCCTTTTTACGGCGCTTTTGTGTATCGTGAGTGAAATCGCGAGACAAATTTCTCTGGACGAGCTGAGAGCGTTTGAGTTGTGAAAATTAAACAAACTCGAGACATAGCTAAGAGCGAAAAGTTTTCGACAGACCGAAAGGAGCATCGAGACTAAAAGATACTCAAGAGAACTTCGGTTGATAAATCAATACCTATTAATTTCAAAAGTTTTTGAAAAAACGATAAATCGAAGTCGCGTAAAATGTGTTCTCGTAATCTTTAATTCGTGTCTCTGTTCAAAGCTGCCGATCGAAATTACAGTCTCTCACTAGTTAATCTCCATGATCGTTATGTCGACGCGACTGATCGTCGATGCTGGAACGATTTTTCACCGACGGGCGAGTCAATGGGTTTGAATTTGAAGGCCGCGGATTGGTTGGCATCGCGAGGCGCGTTTTTTTCCCTCACCGCTCCTTCGTGCGCCTCGCCGTAGACGTGTATTATCCTCTGGAGAAAACGATCAGGCGTACTCGGCGCGTCCTTACCGATCTCGATTGATTTCGATTTTCTATCAGGATTCGCGGATCTATCGTCACTCGGTGAAAGTCTCCGTGTCTCTTCCGATCCTCTCGATCCCTTGGGTGATGAATTCGCGATCGGGTTGAGCCGCGAGCCGTTCCGACGATCGGCGTTGCTGCCGATTTCCGTTGTCACCGAATTCCAAGCGCCCGACGATTCGCGCTCGCACGACGATCGGTCACGATTCTGAGGCTCGCTCGTCTCGTCTTCCTCGTCCTCGTCGTCGATCGGTGAGGTACGTTCCTCCGATCGTACCTCGTTACGCCGGCACATTTTTACCACGATTTTCCAATTGACGCCGATCGCCGAAACGATCGTTTTTCTCTCCTCGTCTTTTCAACGCGGTCCGCTCTCTCTCCCGCTCTCTCTTTCGAGGATAATTCGCTGGATCACATCGCCAGGGACTTCTCGATTTATTTTTTTTCCCCTCGCACTATAATTCTCTCTCCACCGTCGCGGATTCACCAAGAACGAACGAAGCACACTTGGAAAACACTGGAAATTAGCACAAATCCCTTGTGATTTTTTCCGGCGATATTTCCCGGCTTGCATCGAATCCCGGAATGAGAATGGAGAAAAAAAATTGACCCTGGCCGACGTATTTATCGTCTTGGTGTACGCCAGTCGGGATATAAATCCTGAATGGGATTCAGAAAGCTTTTTCCTTTGCTCTACGCGCCGCGAGCTTTCCCCTGCCTGCCTCGACGTCACGCGCACACATCCCGACAAAATACGCCTTGTCAGTCGAACAAAGAGGAAAGGAACTCCCTGTTGTTATTCACCGACATCGCCACTTATCCGGCACTGACGAGGAAACGAACGGAGAAAAAAAATGAAAAAGAAAAAAAAAAACAAATACACACGGAGAAACGAAATGTCAAAAATTTTGCGTTTCACGCACGAAGGCCTTGAATCGACGCACTGATCGATAAATTACACACATCTCGCGAAATTCATTCGAGCACTCTTCAATAATAATCCACGAGCTCATACCAAATTTTCTCCTCATCTTTTGAATATTTTATCCCGTTGGGATTTTTTTTTCTCTCTCAAGGTCACACACTTTTCTCTTCACTCTTTTCTCGTCTCTCGGGGATCGGCAGGATCGTTCACTCGCGACATGTGCTCTCGCGGAACTCCTCGCGGTCTCGGCCGTTGTCGCCGGGGCAATTGGCGGCGAGGAGAGAAAGAGAAATGTCTAGATACACAGAAAGATATAGATAAAGCGAGAGAGATAGATAGATAGATAGATAAACGAAATAAAAAAACGAGACTCGGGACCGTGGGGGATTGAGACAGAGTGGGGGGAACGCGCGTTTTCGTTGCGAGCGTCTGCAAGCTGCGACGCTCCCGACAGGACTGCACGACTGTCACTTTTCTTCCTCTCGTTTTACCCTTGCAGAGAGCACGGCGGTTTCTCGCTCTATACTCGCGCGTCGGCGGCGCGATGGTGCGGATCGCTCGTACACCCGGAGCGGGGGCGAACCACACTGACGGCGCAAGAGAGACGCCGAGGACTGATAAGGGACGTACATAGATGACGGAGGGAGCGAAGAGTGAAGGGTAAGAGACCGAAGGGTGGTCGACGCCGCTACCAACTATCGGCGCGCGCGTCCAACCCCCTCGAGAGCTTTCAACCCTCCGCTCTCGCTCTCTCTCCCTCTCAATATATTCGTCTCTCTCTCTCTCGCTTTTCGTCTCGTTTCCTCTCGCCGGCTCTCCTTCGGTGCCGGCTTATTCCTCTCGCTCCTTTTCCCAAGCATCTCCTCTCTCGGCCAACCTTCTCGCTGCACCGAGCTTTCTCGATGCCCAGTTTTCCAAATCATCCTCTCACCCGAGTCATCCTCCTCTCCCTCCACGCTCGGCTCTCAATCACCCTTCGCGAAATACTCGCGGGAAATTCGCCACGAGAAAGTTGCAAAATCGCGAATTTTCCTTCTCAGGAAAACGATTTTGTGTCTCGACTTTTTTTTTGAAGCTCGCTCTACCTTTGGTATGTAAGCTTGATGGTAGATTCGGTTCAGATGTCACGTCTTTGCGGGAATGATGAAAATCTTATCTTAATTAATTGAAGTTTTTGTGTAACCAACTTCATCTCTGAATCAACGAAGTAGAGTCGAGATGAAAGATGAAATTCTTTTACTTTTTATGAAGTTTGCGAGTTTCAAATAAATCCTACACGGACCTGTATATATTAATAATACAAATTTCCTTACCATCAATTTTTTATTTTTCTTTCAGAACTCATCTCGAATCCCCGATAAAAATCCGACACACAACAAAAATTTATAAAAGCATCTGCAGACCCATCATCGAATACGGTCACCCACTTTTTATAAACTGTTTAAATTCTGCACAAAACAAACTCAAAACTTCGGAAACAACTGCGTTGAGAAAATTAACCGGCATTCGTAACAGCAGAAACCCTCTGTACTATCCTAGTAATACCACCCTCTACGAAAAAACAAAAATTACACCTATACTAGACAGGATAAAGAACCTTACAAAACGTTTTGCAATCAAACAGTCAGAAAGTCTTGAAAACCTTCTTATAACAACCACACCGAACACCAGACGTAAATACATCCATCCGAAAAATCCATTAAAACAAATAATCGCGGAATTTGCGAATGCAACATAATTTACAGAATGAAAACCGACTCTTGATTGTCAAAAACACACGAAATAGCTTTAGTTTCCCATATTAAATTCAATCTCGTGAGCTGAAGGACCGCGGTCGATGGCTCATTGACATGAGCATCTTAATATTTAAGACAAAAAACCTGTAAATGTGTATGTATTTTATGTAAATATGTAAATACTCATGCCAATAAATAGCAATATAATAATAATAATAATAATCATCTCGAATCCGCACTTCATCCGATCCGAAGCTCGCTCTACCTTTAAGGAGGTTGGACACCCAGTCAGCCATTCCCAATGTTAAAATTATAGAAAATTGAAAAATGGTAAGAATTTTATAACATTTGGTGATAATGTTCTTTGCTATCGAATATGAACATGAAAAAATTCATAAAGTCATATTTCAGGTTGAAGAATATTATCACCAATTTTTATTCAATTCTTACCATATTGATCTCCCTAACCAACCTCCTTAAGGTGATTTTCAAGTGTCCTATATCGTCCAAAATCGAACTTTGCTATTTTCTCTGAAAATAAACATTTTTTGAAGAAAAAAAAGAATCACGTTGTTCTCTCTTAATCAAAGAATAATGTGATTTTCTTGGTTTTTCGGAAATATCAGAAATCTCTGAGAAAATAGCAAATCCGTTTTGCATCTGTCTCTCTCGCACTCGTAGGGGTTAAACATCACCTTAAGGTGATTTTCAAGTGTCCTATATCGTCCAAAATCGAACTTTGCTGTTTTCTCTGAAAATAAACATTTTTTGAAGAAAAAAAAAGAATCACGTTTTGTTCTCTCTTAATCAAAGAATAATGTGATTCTTTTTTTTTCGGAAATATTCAAAATCTCTGAGAAAATAGCAAATCCGTTTTGCATGTGTCCCTCTCGCACTCGTAGGGGTTAAGAATCACCTTAATATGTAAGCTTGATGGTAGATTCGGTTCAGATGTCACGTCTTTGCGGGAATGATGAAAATCTTATCTTAATTAATTGAAGTTTTGTGTAACCAACTTCATCTCTGAATCAACGAAGTCTGGGTCAAGACAAGATGAAATTCTTTTACTTTTCATAAAGTTTGCGAGTTTCAAATAAATCCTACAGACCTGTATTCATAAAATCCATTAAGATTCTGAAACAAAATGCAAATTTCCTTACCATCAATTTTTTATTTTTCATTTTTCTTTCAGAACTCATATCTCGAATCCGCGCTTGATAAATTTCTGGCAAGTTTCTTAACGATGTAATTTCTTCGCGAAAGATTATCAAGATTTCGGTACGTAAATTAATTTGAATTTAATATCCCAAAATAGCTTTTATTGAAGACAAAATGAAGCTCTCTTGGTTCCCATTATGCTGGTGAGTTTCGAACGGGGGTCCTGCGACATGAATCCTCTCTCTAGTATCGCTCGAAGGGAGCATTCCAGGTCGTACGCAATCACGCCCTGGACCCTTTCACTCACACGCGTACACATTTGCCAAGCAGCCTCAACAGGCTGGGCAAAGATGGCATGTCGTTCACAACCGTCCACTATATCTGTGTGTAAGAGCTCGTAAGCGAGGGAGCTGCTTTAGACAGCGGAGCAGAAAATTGTCCTCCGGCGTCGAGGTTTCTCGGCGCAGGGCAAACTTCCCTTACCTGTATGCCGGAGAGACTAAATTAAATGATCCAAAAGCTTATTCCTTTTTATTCACTTTTATATTTTCCCGTTTCACTGAGATTTTTAAGTAAACTTATTTACTCATTAACAAATCTTAAATATATTTATTTATATTTATATTAGACTGCGTCAGAAAAAAGAAATTTGCTTTTTTTTGCGTAAATACATCTAAAAAGTTTCTTTGTCAGACAAAAAAAATCTCCTAAAAGGTGAGCTTGATATCTTGAAAATTGAGCTGGCGCATTGGGGGGTCCCCTTTCCTATTTAAAATACATTGAAAAAATTTTTTTTTCTTTAATTTCATTGTAAATCATCGAAAACTTTTTTTTTCAAATTTCCCTCTCCGTTATTTTACAGGAAATTAAATTCTCTACAAAAAAGGTCTCTTTCATTTTTTTGCTAAAACTCATAGGAAAAAAGTTACAGGGGTTTGAAAAACGAAAATTATAAAAAGTCAAAAAAGTGCGAATCAATTTTTCTATTAAATGAAACGAAATTCTATTAATTTATCAACTTATTAGTAAACTTATTTTATAATTTTTACTGTTTTAACGTATACATTTTTTTCAATATATTTTTATTCTTCTGGACTGTTTAAAAGTTCTGTTTGTTGCAATTTGGATATGATTTACGATGATATTACGAAAATATAGAAAAAGAGAATAATTGTATTTCGCGCCTCTTCCGAGAGATCAAATTGTAGGAAAATTCTCATCGTTGAATTAAAATTGGTGCATCGAATTCTCGATGCAGTACAAACTTGGCGTGTGACTATGTAACTTTTGAATATTCGAAAAATTCTTTTTCTTTATTTTTTCTCGTTTTTTGATAATCGAAAAATGACAAATTAAGTATTTGATTTATTATTACATCGCCATTATTATCTTCCTCTCTTCTGTTGTTCATAAAACAATTTCCGAAGCGAGAAACTCCCGTTAGAAATTAACAGGAAACGGTATCGAACAATTGCGAGAATGCGAGCATTTCCCGTGAAACCTTCATTTACAGAGGTTGAACGGAATGTAATTTATCGACGAAAGATGAGCATCCAATTGACCCAGAATCGAATTTCTTTCCTTTCTGAAAAAAGCTCTGTTTTACAAGAATTCGCGTAATCCATTATAAAATCGTTAATTGCTTTTTCAGAAATAATCAAAATTTTACCTGAATTTTTATTTACGAAGATTAAGAAAATTGTTGCTTCTAGAATTTTACAATAAATTTCAAAGTCTTCGAAAAGCCAAGAATCCTCTTGCTGGACCCTGAAATAATTGGCGAGTGAGATTTTTCCTACAATGCACTCTCATTCGATATCACGTGCACAATTGAAGGACTGCGAGAATAAAAGACGAAAAAAAGAGCAGAAGGCCAGATAGGATTAGAGAGAGAGCCAGTATCCACAGACCTTGATTGTTCTTTTGGAACTCGTTCAATTTTGCACGTACTTCAATACCACACAAAATTCTACTCCCTGGTATTATACGCACGAATCCCAATTACGTTTCGAAACCTCTATTTTTTCCACTCGTTAAATTTTCGCTTCTTTTTACTTTTTATTACTTTACGTGAATCACAAATTAAGGAAAAGATTACGATAGTTATATATCTTGGAAAATTTTTTTTACAATTTTGATAATTCTGAAAAAAAGTTACGTCGAGATAAGTTGAGAGTAAAAAGTTGAAAAAGAGGCGAGAAGCGCCGTACGGAATATAAATTCATGATAAGAGGTAATACGAAAAGTGGAAAGATGTAAAATACATTTTGAAGAATATGGAGTGAGGTAATCCTCTCGTGAAGCAACTCAGGGTTCGTGTAAAATGTTTTTTTACGATGTTGAAGTTGAATTTGTGGGAAAGGAACGTCAGAAGGCGTTCGCCTGAGCGAGAAATTATCGCGTTAGCTCTCTCGTTACGTTCGGTCGATGCAAACCGCGCCGTTGAAACGCCATTTGTACATGTAAATAGAGGCATATATACGTATGTGTGTAGAAATTGATTGGACAATTCGCCTAATTCAGCATACCGTGGTTTGACCGCGCTTGGGGGATACGAGTACTAACCTACCCACGTGTTATCCGAATTCGCTCCCTCCGATTGTCCTACAAGTGTAATCGCCATATTATCGATATTACATACGGCACCAAATGTCCATTCAAAAGTTCAGAATTTCATCAGTTACATCAGTGTCGCAAAAAATTCACAAAATTATCTAGCAAGAATTAATTTAATTGCCAATTACGTCAATTCAATTTGAATTGAGGTTTGTAGAAATGTTGTCATTGAATACACTGAAGTATGTATCAACCCTAGCAGGTCACTCGTATGAATAAAAAAAGGTCACGTACACTGAGGTCTCGCAAACCCCAAGACTTTACGTGAAGGATATTTGGTCATTTTTTTAATTAGAGACGTTAATTTTTTTTCAAATTGTGTGAAAAATACTCAAAAAACATCTTTCTACGTATTTTCTACGAATTATTAATTTGCCTTAGTGAAAATCGCTTATAGAAGAATAATTTTCAGTCGGTTTTTGCATTTTTCCAAAAAAAAGTTATGAATTTTTACGAATATGTTAAGTTTTTAGGGGGAGATTCTTAAATAATGAGGGTCATAAAATGTAAGAATAAATCGTGCGGATGATAAATTTTAAGGATTTCAATAATTTCACATACGTTCAAGTTGATGCTTTGTTAACAAACGTTTGTGCAGCAACAAATTTGCAACGCTTGGCGGTCTCTCCGCCAAAAACCTTCAGTATACATTTCCCTCTCCTGATGCGAACAATATTTAAGCCGTCTAACAAAAATTGAGAAAATGCTGAGTACCTGAAAACGACGTGGGGTCTGAAGGACCCCTGTGTGACCTTCTAGGGTTAAACCCATACATTTCAATTGATATGTTATCAATTGTTAAAAATTGGAGAATTGTTATCAATTGTTAAAAATTGGAGAATTGTTATCAATTGTTAAAAATTGGAGAATTGTTATCAATTGTTATCAATTGTTAAAAATTGGAGAATTGTTATCAATTGTTAAAAATTGGAGAATTGTTATCAATTTTTAAAAATTGGAGAATTGTTATCAATTGTTAACAATTGGAGAATTGTTATCAATTGTTAACAATTGGAGAATTGTTATCAATTGTTCTGTTACCGAATTCATTGACTGAATTAGAATTTGGGAGTGTCTCATCGCGTCAATCAATAAAATGAGATACATTTGGATTCCTATGCACAGTTCTTGAAATTATAAAATTCTGAAACTTTTTCTATAAATTCCTCAAAAAGCATTAGCATGGATCGTAATCCGTCAATGCGTCAAAATGCATAAAAGCGTTGGAGGTAGAAATAAAAATGCAGTCCTAAGTGAATGGAAGAAGTGAATAAAACTTTGAGAGTTTCGAGAAATGGTAAAAACGCACACTGGAAATTCAACGTGTCGTGCTGCAAATGGTTATTCGAAGTACGGATAATCGATGAGAAAAGAAACGGAAATACGGAAACGATGAAAAATTCAATTTACGTGTATATGATCGAACGTGTAGCCGTTGCGGCGGAGAGAATTCAGTACTATTTGTCCGACCGCACGAGGCTCGTAACTACTTTGCCCGATCGTTCCTTCCGATAAAGCGAAAGATATGGCTAAATTGGTGCCAATAAAAAATGGACGGTGTGTAAAACAAAACGTGAGAAGTAATGAATAGTGAATTCCAATGATTTCTCTCCCCGATACACATTTATTCCCCAGTAATTTTCATTTCTGCTCACTTTATTTACCATTAGACTTGACTAAAAATATGTTTTGCTGTGCCAAAGTAACTTTTAATTTTTTATTCATTTCCATCACTTTTTTTATCTCTGTCATCAATTTCTTTTTTCATTGTTTGGAAAGTCAGATTTTTAAAATTTATACTGATTTGTGATGATTTTGCTGAAATAGCGTGGAATATTTTCAATGTTTACCAGCATAAGCGGCGAAAATTTGGGTCCATAGAGGAAAATGATGAAATTTATTGGATCGAAGAAGCTCAAGAGAGCGTACTCGTGGATTTAGCTCCTCGCAAATTTGGGTGTAGATGACGGGTATAGTGGCCGCGAAGGTATACGCTTCGTTGCTAATGAACGGCTAACGTCTGACCAAACTCGCTCCATGACCACTCGCTTCTCACTCGCTTTAATGCCAGACAAATCACGCTGTGCTGCCCACTCCTCATTCGCTATACCCCATTATAAACGGGACGTGTTCCTCTATTTGATCCCTTTTGAGCCACTCCACCTTTCACATCAGTAAAATATTTCCAGTTCAGTTGCGTTTCGTCCGAATCCAAAATGTATTTCAAACCTTATTATCGTGCACGCAAGTTGAGCAAAATCGACCTGCCGGTTTTTGCCTCGGGAATCAAAAAATCATTTCGTTGACTTTTTACTCCGAGTTCATCGCGTGTGAGTCTTGAACTATCTTAAAATCGTCAGCAAAATTATAGAAGTTTTTTTATTAGAATCGAAAATAATGAAGCAGCGGCGTTTGACTTTTTTTGAAGATTTAAGGGGGTTGATCAAACATCGATGATATTAGACAAAAATCTGAATTTAAAATATGTTATAATTCAGATGAAACTGGACACATTAGAACAAAAAAA
>JAPYYX010003856.1:0-12678 GCA_030522605.1 Cremastinae sp. B BG-2022a | reverse complement strand
TCCACCAGCACCCACTGACGAAGCCATATCTCATCTTTTCCCTTCCATACTCGCTACTTATCCAATTCTTGATTTTTTTTTAATCGATACTTCAAACTTTCTCGATTCACGCGGTTGACATCTTTCCGATTCGTTGCCCTGAAACTTTACAAGTATTTATTTATTTTATAATGAAATTTTTTAAAATATTATACTTATTATTTATTATTTGTTTATTATCTATAAATTTAATTTTTAATTGTTTATAAATGTTGCGTTGAATGAAATTGTACATTTTTCATACTCGAATTAATTCAGTCGTATCTCTCGACATTTTTCATACTCGAATTAATTCAGTCGTATCTCTCGAGTTGTCTTTACTGTTGAAAAGAACAAAGAAGAAACACGACGAGTTAGCAGTTTCGTAACGAAGGAGAGATAAGAGGTCACAGCGCAGATGTAAACAATTCTTTCATTGTTCGATTAAGAACGGTTTTATTTATTTTTTTTAGTTGGCAGCGCTCTTGAAATTATCCGAAAATTGTAAAAGGTCACGGTTTTTGATTCTCGGTTATTTCCGGGTCAAACTTCGAGCTAGATATTTTTTTTCGTCACGCTCTACAGAGCTCCACGTGGTTCCGACAATGGAAATCTTGTTTCGAAAGACACGCGACAATAATCACACATTCTTAACGAAAAACGGTCACGTTGTTATCTACAGGATGACGCATCATCTCATTAAAATTTGAGACATTTTATTTCGGTGTTAAACGTTCGGGCCGGTTTTTTCTTTCTCAAAGAAAACGGTTCTCGGTGGGAAATTGTATTTTATTTCGAGCTAAGCGTTTTATCAAACGGAAAACATCAGTGCTTAAGCATGGATTGAAAATTCAATCCCACTAAAGTCTCTTTTTTATGTTAATCGGTTAAATTTGTTGTGTTTGCGATAGAATTGTTATTTTGATGTTTATTTCGATTACGACGCAGTAACACTGAGGAATTTTACATAAATTTAATACTGTCATCTTTCACATTCAATTTGTTATTCAAATTAATTGAAATAAATTATATAACATTGCTGAATATTAAAAAAATCTCACATAAATTATATTAAAGAAAAAATTTCCACATTTTTGGATTTGAATGACTCTGACAAATTTTGTATCGTAATTACATCGCCATAAAGTTAAAAAAATTGTACGATTCTTTTAATTATACAAATTCTTGATATCATACACAATAAAGTCTTTCAAATTGATGTTGAATCCCATTTGATCCTACTCCAAATTTATACGATTCTTTTATTAGCAGAACGAAAGTAAACTTCAATAAATTATTTTAACAATGTGAATAATACAAAAAAAATCTTGGGTCAAATGTATTCAAATTTATAAATTATTGTGAAGCATGTCATAAAATTTCTAATCAATTGACACGATTATTTTACAGCTGGGCTAATTAATGTCAATAAATATTTTGAACAGCTTGATCGATCGAAAAAGAAAAACTTTCATCGAATGAATACAAATTGTTAAATTACCAAGCGTATAAAACGCATCGATGACAATCTCCTCATTTCTCTCTATAATAAAACTTTTCATAAGAAACTTTAAACGTCATAAAACAAAGTTTGATAATTCTTAAACCGTTTATAGTGATTCATTGTAAAATTCAGCGAAAAGGTGTTCTCAGTATCTTATAAAAGTCTTGAATTTCGCTTTAGCCGAGTAATCGGAATTAGACATAGATAAGGGAATCATTGTCTCGGATGTGAAAGAGTATGAGAAGTCGTTAGGTGGATTATAAATGGTCTTTTTTTTATCTGCGAACAGTTATGAAAAACTCTCGACTTTGGTCTCTCGGTTGGCCACGTAAATAATTGGTCGGTTGTATAGCCCTTGTTGCAGCGAGAGCACGAGTCGCTCTCACTACGCTTGGATTCACGAAACTCGATTCTCGTTCCCACACGATCGGTCGCTCCTTCGCTCCCTTCTTTCAAAATTATTACCACAACGATCTTTCACGCTGCTCGTTAATCGAGAGAAATGCCCTCCTCCTTATTCGAATAATCGTACGAAATATTGCTTGTTCTAGTTTCCGTCTGTTTTACATCTTGATAAGCCCGAATTAACGGAACGATAGGAGAAAAAGTCACGAGGGAAAAAAACAAGTTAAAAAAAAGTTGAATTTAAAATAACAGAAATTCCTAACTTAACGTATAAAATAAACGAACTCAGTAGGGTGAGAAAAAGTAACGAGAGAAAAAATCGCAAAAAACAAAAGAATCGTTTCATCGAAATTGTAAAAAAAAAATCTCAAATTCCACGAATTAAAAAAAGTTCCATCTAAGAAAATACAAACGTGAAATAAAATGAATTCCTGATTTAAAATGTAGATTTGACGGATTCACGGCAGGACGGAAAAAAAGAGAGAGAAAAAGTCGCAAAAAAAACAAAAGACGCGTTTCACAGAGATTCCAGAAAAAATTTGAACTTCCTCGAACTAAAAAACTTCGACGCATATATTTTGTTGTCGAGCCTTTGAGGGAAATAAATCTGTCCGTGATTTTTTCAGTCCTTCGGGGGAAGAATCGACGGATCCTCAAATTTCCAAGGGGAAAAAAATAGATGAGTGTCACTTCCGGTGCAAGAGGGTGCGGAGAGCGAGTCTGGCTCGAATGACCGAGGATGATGGCAGAGCGAACTGCGAGCGCGTGCATCCGTTATTCTTGGAAGTGTTCCAAGTGCGCCCAGACATTTCCCACCGTTGCGTCGTTTTTCTCCTTTCGGCGAACAATCCGCGATTCTCGTTTCTCCGCTATCGGGCGTTGTACCAATTTCTTGTACTCGGCGATTCTCCGAGGAGCAGAGAAGAGATTCGGAAAGCGAGACTCTTTGTCTAAAAATAGCAAGACGCGAGGGGGAAACGTCGCCACCCACGCGAGAGAGACGCAAGGGATAACGAGCGGGAGACCTCGACGAGGAGATTCGCGCGTTTCGCCGTTTTTTTCCCCCGCTGATACTTCCGTAGCGTCGAAATAACGAGTCAGAGCTCGCCGGCAACCTTTCACGTACGAATGAGCTTCGTGCCGAGGAAGAAAATAAAGAGTAGAGAAACAAAAAATAAAAAAACGATGAAAAGTCCTCGAGAGACTCGTTGAGCAATCACCGGAGACGCTTCGACGGGTCATTATCTCGGCGAATCGTTGACCTCCCTGGTCTTTATAGCTCGTAATTGATCCTCGTACAAGGGCCGTGGATGAAGGAGTGTGATTTAATAAACCCGTGTCTAAAATCCCGAAGAGTTAGGCGAGAGCCGAGGCGGAGGAAGAAAATGGCTTTTAACACGTTATTATCCGTCGGGCGAAGTCAGACCGCCGGAATATAAAGGGCGCACAGAAGAAAGGAAAGATGGAAGTGAGCGCGAGAGTCTTCGGCCGTTCCCGTAAAAGAGAATCGTGTACCGGTTTGGTGACGCGGTCTCGCGACCTCGCGAGGTTAAGCGCTTCGGGTGCGCGAGAGAAAAACGTTTCGACCTCCTCCGCGGCATACCGGGTTAATCGGACACGTCGCTACGTCATTTTTCTACCGAGAGTGCACGGGGAATGCGCTCGAGCGAACTCGAAACGGCGGAGACAGAGAGAAAGAGAAGAAGGAAGAGAAAAAATCTCACCGTTCGTTTTGTTTCTCGAAATATATTTTCAAGCGCGAAAACACCGCTGCCGTAATCCCGTGTAATCTTCGTGTACAAAGGCGATGCACGCTTGACCACGATCGGCTCGTTCAATGAACGAGAAAAAAAAACAACAACCGACGAGGCACTGTAACACGCGCTATCACTGCAATATTCCACTCACACGAGAAAGCCTTTTGTTCTCAACACGCGCTGCAGAACAAACACTGAATTGTACACATTCGTAGATTTGTTGTTTTTTTCTTCATACGGTTAAACTTTTGCCGAATACACCATCTGACGATTACGAAACACAGTCGCGTAGTCTATTATTTCGCTGTTTTGGCTTTCGTTTAGACTGGTACGCTCGCGCACGTATCGGCACTCTCGAGCATTCTTACGAATGCCGCAAGATCGAGAGAGCCCTTTCCAGACCGGTCAACTACCGCCCGCTCGCTTGCCTGCCTCGTCTCAACACGCTCGGGAGAGTGAAAGAAGAAGCGAACGAAAGAAGAAGGAGAATTACAGTGGTCGGAGAGAGGAGGAGGAGGGGGGGAAAGAATGAGAAAGAGAGAACGAGAGAGCGGCGATTCGACGGGTCAAGGCGGGAGGGGAACGAGTCGAGAGGCAGAAGAAGAGAAAGACGCACGAGAGCAGTTAAATTTCAGGCGAAACTCTCTTGCATGAATTTATAAGCTGCTCTATTATTCTCCAGCAAAGTGGTACCGCTATCTTCTTCTTTCTTTTACCCCTTCTTTATGTATTTTTCAAGTTACACAACGTGATTCACGATTCAAACGATCTCCCACTTCTCGAGAGTGTCCTGGCACGGGTTACGAATGATAACGCGGGTTCGCGGGCTTGTGGGAAAATTCGTGAGACAAATTGACTGAGGATGAGATCGCGCTACCGGTAATGTCGTTTTCCCTTTTTTCGCGCACGAGATCGCCCCCCGTTTGTTTTTCTTCCCCGCTTCGTTGGATATTACATTCGTTTGATGAAATTTTAACACGAGGACAAACGCAAGCGAGGTGAATTTCTAACGATTCGGGAATGATGGAACAACGAGACAGCCTGTGTGTCCCACCGGTGGCGCACACGAGGAGTGCGCTCTGTTTCTTCGAGGAGCCGCGAACGAGCGAAACGAGCAACCGGGAGAATCGAAAACTTTGAAAACCGCCACCAGAGGGCAGTCGCTCGCGGTGAGCCGAGTACTCTCGTCTCTCTCTTACTCTCTTGGGGAATGCTCGAACGAATTGTGGGCCCCGAGGAATCGTGCGCCGCCTGTTCTTTCTTCTCATTCACCGCTCGCCCCGCGTTTCGCTCGGGGATCTCCTTACCGCGTTGAACCAGTGGAGGAGAGAAAGAAAGTCTGCGCTCTTATTATAGGTATGTTTAAAACAGCCTATGGCCAGTCTTGTACCTTGCCCTCCTCCATCTTTCATCCTCCTCGCTCTCGCGCGAAATCTCTTTTTTTTGCTATTGTTTCCCTGTCGGGCTGGCATGTGCGAAGCTGGCCAAGGGTCGGTCAACAATCTCTCTCTCATTTTCTCCCTCTCTCTCTCTCATTTTCGACGACGGTAGCGCATTGAATCGAAGCGTTCGAGAATCCGAGGACCACCGAGATAGGAAGAGCACCCACGCACACACAAAGTCCTCGGGTGAACGTGAAACGCACCTGTCCTGCTCAATGTGCCCTCGAGAGAGCGGGGCGAGAGGGAAAAAAGAGATTCGTCGAGTCCGGTTACCCGCAGCGCTCCCAGCGGCAACTTGAAACATTTCATATATACGACCACCTCTCTACCAATATTTTATAGAAAAACCGTTCCTCGAGGTACCAAAATTTATGTGTCCCAAATTTTCAGTACCGTAAGTATACAATTTGAAAGAAAAAATATATAAATCTGAGAAACCGATTCCGAGTTTAACAGCCGGCCGTGCGAATTGTTTGGGAAATAAAAAGTGCCAAAATCTGTTCCGAAATAAATCGAAGCATTTTTTTTTCTATACTAATGTCTTTTGTAATCGATGGGCGCGTTGTTTTGCTTTCTTTCTTTTTTTTTTTCTAAAAGGAAGCGAGTGGAATGGAAGCGCCGCGCTTGTACCTGAGCCAAGTTCGCGAGGGAGGTGCCTCGGGTCTAATTCGGTGAGTTCGGAATTGTAAAATTGTTTCGGAGGTAGAGAGAGGCTGTGAGGGCGATTAATTATCGGACGGCGTGTGTTTCGTGCACGCCCCGTGTAGGCGAGAATCGCCAGACAGCTGTCACGCGCCTCGCAGCGGCCGTTCCTCCTATTTTATTATTTCAACTAAAAAAAAACACCATTCAGAATTCTCCGGTTTTATTTATTCTTTTTAAATTCAGAAGCTTCGACGAGACTCCGAGATTCCAAGTTTTTCCGTCGTTTGTTTTAGCTACGAGAAATTTTAGTTTTTGATGTTGCTCAAGCTCAAGGTCAATCCTCATCACTGTAAATCATCTCTTGCGTTATGATCCGACGAGTAATTCCTCACCGTAAATAATTTGTAGAATTACTTAACGTGCTGGGAAAAATTGAAATAAAAGATTTTTAAAAAATTGTAATATTATTCAAAATAAATCTCTTTGAGAAATTAATTTCTTTGAAAATAAATTGTAAATTTCTTACATAAATCAAAAATGAAATTACGTTTAATTAAAACTCAAAAAATTGTAGCCTGGAAAATGAAGTTTACGTTTAAAATATCGGCGCATCTCTGTCAAAACAAAAGACGTCGAAGACGTAAATAACCGTACTTGTTTACTATATTTTTGAGCGAGTTATGAGTTTTGATGAATAACAAAATGTATTATTTTTGGAGCTGTATCTAGACGGAAATAAAAACTTTCATCTCAATGACCTCATTATTTATGAATTACAACCCTAATTTTTTTAAATTATGCGCGCGGAAATTTTAATCAACTAATTTACAAAATTACCGAAATGAAGGCAAACACTTTCAATTAATTCCCACGCACTCAACGTGAAAAATGCCGCTATGATAAAATTTAATTCTTGTTTATTTTACCAATTTCTTATAAGTTTTTTGAATATATTATTAATATTCAAATGCATTCAAACGATGATTAGCTATCAATAATGAAAATTGAAATAAAAATAGGTGTTTACAGACGTATGAAAAATCTGAGTAAAAGTTGCTTATCGAAACTGATAACAGGGAGAGTCGAGCTTTGAGCGAAGAGAAAAGATAAGAATGCGCTTCCAGACTATAAACTTATATCGCGTAAAATATTACCAACTTTATGAGTCTGCTGCGAGTAAATGGTCAGTGTATCTCGGAAACTCCGAGACTCCGGATTTCATCGAAGACCAGCAAATAACAGAAGCCAGACAATGTCGAGTCCAAAAAGCAAACTCGATGTAGAAGCGCCCAAGGACATTTTTAAGCCCTTGAAAGTGCCGGAAAAAGTCTTGATGGGACCTGGACCGAGCAATTGCTCACCGCGGGTCCTTCGGGCTTTGGGGAACCAAATTCTTGGACATCTTCACCCGGAAACTTTGCAGGTACAGTATTGTAAAATTATTCAAATGAAGAAACGAAGTTTCTAATTTTTTTGTCAATTTCATTCCGAACATTCATACGTAATATAAATTCTGCACGGTACTGTGCTGATTTTTTTAAGTATGGATACGACGTAACTTTTTTTGATTATTTAACACATTTTAGTCAATAAAAATTAGTAATTTTCTTGAAATGATAATTATTAATTATTGATTTTTAAAAATATTGATTCTTTATCGATTTTGATTTTATTGATTTTAGAAAGTTAATATTATTAATACTGATTTTTCTAACTAAATAATTGAAATTCATTTAAAAATTGTTACTTTTGAATTTCACTAATCAATATTCTGGGATAAAAAAACCAATTAAAGGTAAATCAACATTTTCGCTTTTTTATTTCTTAGATGCAAATCAACTAAACAAAAAAATATGACGATCCAAGTTTCTTTCTGATTCTTTTCGGACTGAATAAATTCATGCAAGAAGACTTCATAAAAGATGACAAATTCATACGTTGACAATAGACGTCAGTTTGACATTTCTACATTTTGTGGAAACCTTTCCATCGAAAGTCCGTCGTGACGGACGTAAAAAAAATGCTCGCCCCAACTTTTGGAGTATCAAATTTGTCGTCTCATCGTACCCTCGACCCTCGTGTTGATTTTCGTACAAAAGAAATTCTCCTTTGTTCGATACGAGAGCCATCAGCCACGATGGAGGAAGATTGCGCGAATATTTTTCATATTTTGTTATTTTTATACTCATATATTTATTTAATCGTCGCAGCTGATGGATGAGATCAAGGACGCGTTGCGGTATGCCTTCCAAACTCGAAATCGATTGACCTTGGCTATCAGCGCGTCCGGTCACGCAGGGATGGAAGCCTGCCTCGGGAATCTGCTGGAACCCGGAGAAACCGTTCTAATCGCCAAATCCGGGATCTGGGGCGAGCGACCTGCCGACATGGCCAATCGCATCGGAGCTCGCGTACGCGTGTAACATTTCTTTTATTTTCACCGCCTTTGTAATCGTGACGCATCACTTGTTACACGATGGGAATTCGTCTCGTTCGCAGGTCGAATTCTTAACTAGCGAGCCGGGTGTCGCTTTCACGCTGAAAGACCTCGAGTCATCGATGATGAAATTTCGGCCAGCTGTTGTCTTCGTTGTTCACGGAGAATCCTCGTCCGGGCTCAAGCAACCCTTGGAAAACGTCGGAGAGATCGTTCATCGGTTATTTTCATTTAATTAAAAAAATATTTAGAAATAAGTTTTAGAGTTTAGATTTAAATTGATTTTTTAAAATTAGGGTTCAATTTAGATTTTAATTTTGAGATGTCAAATTTATATTAAATTTTTTATAACCATAAAGTTTTAGTTTAGAGTGCTCGAATTTAAACTGAATTTGTTTCAAACATTAATTTTTAGTTTAGATTTACATGTTATGAGTTTAAATTTAGATTACAAGTTAGATTTCAAATTTATATAAAGAGAATTTAATTTTAAAGTTTAAATTTAGAGGTATAGATTATATGAAAAAATTAATGAATTTAATTTTAGATACGGAGGACTCTTGATTTTTGACTCTTGACTCTTGATTGAATTTTTAGTTTAGATTTTCATGTTATGAGTTTAAATTTAGATTGAATTTAGATGAAAAGTTAGATTTCAAATTTATATAAAGAGAATTTAATTTTAAAGTTTAGAGGTATAGAATTTTATGAAAAAAATTAATGAATTTAATTTTAGATACGGAGGACTCTTGATCGTCGATGCCGTTGCGTCGCTAGGAGGCGAACCCTTTTTTGCGGACGCGTGGAAAGTCGACGCCGTCTACACCGGCAGTCAAAAGGTTTTGGGTGCACCTCCCGGAATAACACCGGTCTCCTTCAGTCCTCGAGCAGAGTATGAAACAAAAAGTACACCCGGAGCATAAATTATTCTTGAATTTTTCCTGACGGACTCAGAGTTACAAATTCGTTTGTCGATGTCGCAGAGAAGAATATCAATGAGAATTTTTTTACAAGTTAACCGAGAAACCGCTCTTTCATGAATCATGAGCAAACTCTGGGAAACGATCGGTATTCTTTCCACGTCTGATTTACGAGACTCAATCGCAATGTGTCATCCTCGGGGATTTCCATTTAAACCGAAAACGCTTACCGATAAAATTCAAATGTCAATATTTTTATTTAATTCTTTGTATTCAAAATTTTTCTTTCAGGAAAAAAATAATGTCGAGGAAGACGCCTGGGCCGGCTTTCTACTGGGACATGCGTTTGCTTGGTGATTACTGGAATTGCTTTGGAAATCCGAGATTTTACCATCACACGATCAGCGCAACATTGGTCTATGGCTTGCGGGAAGCTCTCGCGATTCTCGCCGAGGAAGGACTCGAAGCGTCTTGGAAACGTCACGCTGCAGCACGCAAAAGACTGCACGATGCACTCGCTCGAAGAAATTTAGAATTTTTCGTCGCGGATCCTGAAAATCGTCTGTCCACGGTGACATCCAAATTTTTTGGTATTTTTGAAAAATTTTTATTTTTTGTGGTTTTTTTTCAGATTCAACGTCGAGATCTCCGGTGGTCTCGGACCGACCGTCGGTAAGATTTGGCGGATCGGCCTGATGGGAACGAACGCGACATTCGATCGCGTAGATCTCGTGATCCGAGTCCTCGACGATGCGATCGCGTTTGCCAAAAATTCCAAATTGTGATTCGTTCGTATTCCAATTCAACAGAGGATTATTTTTTAGCTGTTTATTCAATGAAAAATACTGAAATCGGCGTACATTGCACCTAATTTCGAGTTTTGGGCATCCATGCGTTTTTTCTTCATTATCGAAGTCATTATTTTTCCCTCGATGTCAAACATCGAGAGTTACAGATTTCTTTTTATATAAAAACATGAAAGATCGCTTGATTCCGATATGCCTTAAATGGTAACCAGTGCACGCATTCGCACGCGTCTTCGCGTCTATACGTACCGCGTGTCGTATAATTTTACATTTTCTTTTTTTTTTATTCTCGACAACAATCAATTACAAATCGGTTTTGGCACAGTTGAAAGTCGCTCTTCATTCGCTACCAAGCTACAATCGCGAATTAGAAAGAAAAGAGAAGAAGATACTTTAAAAAAACTTAAAGATTAAAAGTCGATTCGGTATCAAAAGATTTGGAAAGGAAGCATTTTTTTTCGCGCGTGGGTGTTTTAATTCCGCTGTTGGATCGGAGAAGAGCGGACTCTTCCCATTTCCATTCCGGCAATCGGGCGCGAGTGTACGTACAATTTTAACCAGCAAAATTGAATCGCGATAGCCGTCACTGGAACCGCTCGCGTGTCCCGCTTGCCCTTTCTTCCGATGCAATCTCCTTTATTCTCACGAGGAGCTATTCAGAGAGCAAGGTTAACCCGGAAGAAAGAGAAGAGGGAACAGCAACGAGAGAATCCGTTCGAACGCGTTGATTCCAAAGTACGCGTATGACTCGAATTTTCGACCTCTCACAGCGAGAAGGTCTCTACGTCGATCGCGAACGAACGCTCGTCGCGTTTCTCACCTTACAATAAACCATAAACTATGTACAAAAAACGTTCGCAAGTAATTCTTTTTTTTTGCTTTTCCTTCGTGACGTATGATTAATAGTAATTGCCCGTAGCCTTAAATTCTATAATGTCCTTCGATCGTCGACTGACTCCCTTCTAGCGTTAACTCTACAACTTAAACCTACATGCAAGGCACTCTTTCGCTTCCTCTCCGCAAACATCACCAAGATTTTTTAACTCGATCCTTCATGATAAGATACATAGGGACAATAATAATCATGATTAAAATAATATAATAATAATAATAATAATAGCAACAATTACATTAATATAGTACATAAAATACTTATGTATCGTCACGATAAAAACTTTCGATGGGCCAGAAGGGAAGGAAAATTTCCGTCCTCTCTGAATGTTCGTTAACGCTAGATTCATGGATTCCCATCAAAAGATCTTCATGGGCTTTGTACTCCGCGAATCTAGTGTTGAGGATGTACTTGCATGTAACGAATTTAGAGATAAATTTGTATAAAATTGTGTAAAATTTTTATTTACACTCGTGTAAAATTTCATCATTTAGATATTGTTAAAAATCGCAATTTTTCTTAACTTCCGCTAAGAGCCCATGTTCAAGTTGCCATTTTAAACACTTGATATCTCTGTTACTGTAAGATGAAAGCTTTTAAAATTTTTTACAAATTATAGTCTCATGTAAAAATGATCAAGCGATTTTTCAAGAAATTATCTTCAAAAAATTCAACGATTTTATCTTCAACTCGTACATGAAAAAAATGTTACGCTGTACGTGCAAGTACTTCCTCAAACTATCGTTACCAAACAGTATTAATACGATAGTAAATAATATTAATTTTAAAATAATAATAATAATATTAATATTAATATTATATTATCACTAATAATAACAAAGCCGGAGTACACAATGAGTAAAGATTGGCAATCGCGTAACGATAACAGATGCCGCAATCGAGGTTCTTCAGTCTTCTTTGGTTGCTGGGTAACTTGGTGAGGTTGGTGGGTATCATTTATCCTTTTTTCAATATTTTTTTCGTTTTTTTTCTCTCAATATCGGTTTTTTTGTTTTCAGAGTTCGGCGTAGAGCGAATCGCATTCCCTCGATTCTTCAGAAAGATAAGAGGAAAAAAGGAATGCTCCGATCAATTTTCTTATTTTTTTTTTTGATTTTCTCAACTTCGTCCAGGTTTTGCAGATCTCGATTCTCCTTGCTGATTTTTTTGCTCTGCGCCAAGTACCCAGAGAGCGACGCGAGAGCCTCTTCGTCACCGCTCATCCGTCTCTCTCCTTTTTGTCTTATCTTTCCGTTATATTATTATTTTTCTTTTTTTTTCGGCTCGAGAGTCATCTTCGGTCGAAAGTTCGATCGTGCTCTCTGATCGCGTGTCATGGAAATGGCACCATGCAGCAGCGTTATACCCGAGGATTGCGAATCTTTTTTTATTTTATTTTTTCATCCTTCTTTTTTCTTCCTCATTTTGCTTCCTCTCTCACCGAGGAAATAATCGATACTTTTCTCGAAGGAGAGAGAGAGAGAGAGAGCGAGAAGTTTTCCGGTTACGATGCGGACAGCCTTGGCAATAAATCTCCCGAGCGCCAGAGAAATCCTTCGGAGCGAGATTTCGGTGAGAACGCCCCGAGGATGACGTTTCCATCCACCTTGCTCGTTTCGCAGAGACTCTTTCATTTTCGCTCGGTCGGACGACTTCAGCTCAGTTCCCTGGGTGTTACCGAGTGCTTCGGTGCGTGATGGTTACGATGGTGTCTCCGGGCTCGACGACACTGGGCAGTGCAACAGTCGTCAGGCTCGGCCACGTGCTCACCGCGCTTCAGCTGATTCGCTATCGAGTTGCACAGCGAGCGGGGACATCGCTTCCGTTCGCATCTCACCTCACCGTTCTGTAA
>JAPYYX010003850.1:0-20435 GCA_030522605.1 Cremastinae sp. B BG-2022a | reverse complement strand
AGTAAATCGATCGACTCGTTTTTGAGATATCGTGGTCACCGATATTTAGTGAGTTGTTTCGAAAAAATTCTGACTAGACGTAAGCCCTTGAAGGGTTTACAATGAAAAAATTATGAAACATAGTTAAAAATATACCTTTCACTATGAAGCAAAAGAGCGAAACCTGCAATCGTTTTTCCAAAAAAAAAAATTTACAAAAACTCGACTTTTTTTTCGGCCGACGACTAGATGGAATCCCTTGATTTGTATGAATTTACCTGATGCAACAGATCCTTCGGGAGTCGCGACACGCAACTGTGAACTGCAGAAAGTATTTTCGGAACATCCTGCTTGTTGCCCTCGATGCCGAGATCGCTCGGTACATTGGCCTGGGTGTCCTTCGTCTGCTTAGCAACGATTTGCTTCTTCTCCTTGGACAGGATGATGACTTTGACCGAGGTGGTACCAATGTCGATACCCAGCACGTATTTCTGCGGATCTGGCATTTTTCCGGATTGTTCACGCTCGCGCGATAGGAGTTGCTCGAGCGAAGCGTCGCCTCCGACTGCGATCTCGTTCTTCCCGGACAGGAGTGAACAATCAGCGCTCGTTACGAGATAATGACGCTATTGCCTCGCCAATCAGCAATACCGTTAGATGAGACTCGCTTAGATATAAAAATTCCTAATTCGAGGAGGAAAAGAAAAAATTGTCACTCGAAACGTTTAGAAAAAGAAATGATCATCTTGCGAATAACGCGAGGTCTTTGCATCCAAGCGAGACACTGACATTACGGATTTATGTGTTCTTCTATTTAAACAGTCTATTCTGGGATTTGCATGATCACGCGTGCTGGTATTGTACGATCAGGGCATCTATTAGGGAAATCTAAGAAAGGAGGTAACGAGCTTCCGTTCGACATCCGAAGCCAAATTGTTCGGAGCTTCGCTTTCGTTTTGTCTTCACGGTTCCAAGTCTCGAAACTGAACTCTATAATGCATTCTCAAATAAAATATTCATAACGTAATTGAAATCAGCTGATTTTTTGCTTCTGAAAACACAGAATTAATTTGTTTTTTTAGTTCTTGAAGCCGAAAAGAACAATTTTTTAAATTCTGAGCGTCTGGTAAAGTAGTTTTGAATGTTTCAAAATCACTTTTTTATCGACGTTTCCCTACGCATGTTTTAGTATTACGATACGAACGAATCTACGCACTTCGTCGAATATTACTCCGATGTGAACAGTGAATTCGTAAAACTGATATAAATGCTCCGTTTAATGATTGAGGGGAAAAAAAGTGAATAAATTATACTCGATATTGATTCTTAAGAATAAAACGAGGAATTATTTGACCATCAATCATTTTAACAAGATATATGTACATAATTTAAGATAACATAACCTGACTTTATTTTGATATTTCGATAAATATAACAATTGCGTGACAGAAGTTTGAGTATGTGTCCAACAAAAACATTGTTAAAATGTTCTCGATAAAAAAAAGTTATTTTTACAATGATTGGATACTGTAATTATTTGATAATTTTTAATTAAATATTTTTTATTCTATTGCGATACGTTTATTATTTTTCGGATTCAGATAACAGAAATATTCGTATAAAAGCAATGCAAAAATAATACTCGATTCAAGTGTTTTTTTAAATAACTTTCTGGTGCCAAAGCGTAATAATTCGCAATTTGTAAAAATTCGTAAAATTACTTTACGATCAACCTAAAATTTACTCAGCTTTGCTAAGAAATGCATTCATTATAGCAATGAATAACAAAACTACTTTTTCCACTAATTGCTTACAAGACGATAATTTTTTGCAGCGCATCGCCGGCTCGTTGTAACCTCGATGGACGTTAATGTCACGCGTTATAACGCGCCCGTATATTCTGAACCCGAAAACGTTTCAATCGATTTTATTGAGCTTTTTTTATCGAAAAAGGGGCCAAGCAGGTTCACTAAGAAAAAAAACAAACATAAGGATCGCAGGAAAAAAATTTTCCCCACTCTCTTGTTTAGATTTTTATCAGATTAATTTTTATTTAATTTTATTCGTTCTTTTTATTAAATTAATTTAGAGTCAAAAAAAGAGGAAGCGACGTTGAATAATAGAATTTGTGCCGCCGGTGCAACGAAAAGCGTCGCTTTATTAAAAATTGATAGATTCGCAGACAGATGTTCGGGTGCATAACGCAAGCGCTTGCGTTGCACTCGAGTACAAATTTTAAAAATCTATAATTTTTCACGTTCATATTTTTAATCCGCCTCTCATTGAAATATCAGTTTTTTTGCGATAAAAATACTAAAAAAATGGAAACATTTGAATTACCAAATGCCTTAAGGTAGAAAAAGTAATAATATCAAATTTCGATTTTCTCTCGAAAAAGCACGTAACTCCGCGTGTGATGTTTCAAAACCGTTGAGTTGCACTCGAGCGCAAATTTTTAAAATCTATAATTTTTCACGTTTATTTTTTTAATCCGCTTCTCATTTGAATATAAATTTTTTCGCGATAAAAATACTAAAAAATTGAAACAATTGAATTACCAAATGCCTTAAGGTAGAAAAAGTAATAATATTAAATTTCTATTTTCTCACAAAAAAGCACGTAACTCCGCGTGTGATGTTTCAAAACCAAAATACCAACTTCCTGGATGAAATATTATAAACTGCGAGATTACACTGCGTAAGTCAATCTTTTATCAAAGACCGATAAGCAGAAGAGCACCCGCGCTCGTTCATGGCCCGATAGCTTCGAGACCACTCGAGATAATCTCGCGGACTAGCGTTTTGCCCATGCAACTCCCGGAGTGACGAAGCGGTAAAAATTTCAAACACGAATAAATTTGTAATATTCATATCTCGTTCAGTCACGCGATGCAAAGTGCAGGCCCGTGCATTGCTCGTTGAAAATAAATGTGTTCATGATTTGGATTTTTATTTTTTTCCTGCTCGTTTAAGTCGAGCCTTTATATGATTATTTTTTACAAATGCCTGGGGCTCGTGGTAATCGATTTAATTCGATTCTTCGTTATTGAAGTTCATTTATATACAGTTTAGTGGCGAGAGTCACTTATTTTCATTTTTGTCTCGTAACTAATCAAATGGTCGATTTAAAAACCAGGATCCCAGCTCGTTTCCGGTTGCTTATTGTAAATTCGGTAACAGATCAGCTCGTCTCCGCTTTGCAGAGCGACTTTCGGGTCTTCGAACCTCAAACCACACTCTACACCGCTTTTTATGCTGTCGACTTCCGTTTTTAAATGTCTCATGGAAGCGAGTTTGCCTGAAAAATAATTACCGAAAGATTTATTAAGTCAAATAATATTATTTTTTAATGATACGCAAAAAGTTTTATGAACCTTCGTAAATAATTTCATCGTCTCGCTTCAATCGGAACATTTGCGATTTCTTTAAATTTCCATCGGTGCAACGACATCCAGCGACGTTCCATTCTTTCCTCTTTTCAGTGATTACGAATAATTGCAAAACGTTCGCTTTTCCTTGAAGTAAACATTTTTTGAAATTCACAAAATGAGTTAAAAAGATTTTTTGATATTCCTTGAAAAATGAAAAATAAAATTTATTTACCGATTATCTCTTCGGCCGTCTCTGGTGGAAGTTTCTTGTTTATCTCCTGTTTTATATCGTCTATTAATTTGTATATTACTCTGTGATGCCGCATATCGATGCCTTTTTCTTTTATTTGTTGTGATACCTTGGCCATGGCTGGCACGTTGAAACAATATATTATTGCTATAAAATATGAACGAATTAATTGTAAGAATAAAACATTTTTTCATATTAGTTCCAAGATACAATTTTTTTTTACGATCAGGTGAAATTTTAATACTTTCTTCTCGCACTGAGTTAATATGACGTTCCTTTTTAGCTTGAATTTTTTTTTTGGTTGTATGATATTTTTTGAATCATGTATCCATCGAATCTTACCATCGAACGCTTTGGCCAATTCGATATCCGTCTCTGTGACAGGGCCGACTCCATAATGAACGACGTCAAAATGGCACCGATCCTCATCGGTGTAAGTATCAAAAACGTCTAAAATAGCTTCGACCGATCCCACAACGTCACCTTTCAAAATCACGTTTAATCTCGGTTTGTTACTAACTTCTGACTCTGGTTTCCGAGGTTCAGAAGACAATTTCCAGAACCTCCCAATTCTTCGCTTCTTCTGCTTGAGAATGTTATATTCCTGAGAAAAGACATCCAATGTAAATAACGATTGATTAAAATACGAAAATTAATTTTAAATTCATAAGTATTTCATTTTTCAATGAAATTTTTTGAGCCAATTGAAAAAACGAACCGCCTCATGCTGCTTCTGTTTTTCCTGAACAACCGCTTGTTGTGCCAGCATTTTGGATTCCGACACCTTGGTCTCTCTAACTCGCAACACTGCGTGGGCTTTGTTTTCATCTTCGACCTCCAGTACTCCGTCGCCAGCAACGGGCAATTCTCGCCATCCGATAACTTGCACGGGGTCGGATAATCGTCCTTCGGTAACCGGTCGACCCGCGTGGTCGAACATAGCTCGTACTTTAGCCCAGGCCAGTCCACACACTGAAAGGAAAGAATAAAAATATATCACGAACTCTATTATTCAAGTATGAAAAAAAATTTTCGAGACAGGAAAAGAAAATTCTTCAACATACAAAAATATCCATGAGAGAATATTAGATAATCGAAGAAAAAATATTTTTTTTACCGAGGATTGCTCCTTTTCTCAGTGTCCCCCGTTGTACAAGAACCGTGGCCAATTTTCCACGACCTTGATCCAGAGAAGCTTCGATGACGACTCCTTCAACGAAGCCCTTTGGATCGCCTGCCAAAGCCATGACTTCAGCCTGCGTCACGACAGTATCTATGAGCATTGTCAGATTTGTACCCTGGAGAGCGGAGATATTAACGCTTTGAATATCACCACCAAGTTCTTCAACGAGAATCCCTCGCTGAGAGAGCATCGATTGTGTCCTTTGCTAGAAAAAAAATTTCTCCTTTTACCTAAATTACCAATGCTGGATTGTTGATAAGTTAAATCTTCTTCGAAAAGTTGCTACATTCGCAGTGCAACGATTACCTACAATGTCGGCACTCGGTTTATCAATTTTATTAATTGCAACGATTATAGGAACGTTCGCCTCCTGCGCCATTCGAATGCTCTCTACGGTTTGTTCCATGACACCGTCATCGGCAGCTACGACGAGGATTACGATGTCGGTAACTTTTGCACCTCGTTCACGCATTGTTTTGAATGCTGCGTGACCCGGAGTGTCTAAAAAAGTTACTTTGTCGCCGGTGGGCAAGGTAACTGCAATAACAGAATAAAAATTTAATATAAAATGTCTAATTTCTATTTGAAAATTTCATTCGAATTCGAAATGTAAAAAAAGTTCTATTTTCATTCAAGATTTTTATTTAGGGTGGGAGTCGCGTGAAATTTTTTGAGACAGATTTTTTTTAAATTTTGCATAGGCCTAGATAATACTTAAATAAACATGTATACCTTAAATAAACATGTATACCAAATTTCAAAACGTTTTATCATCTAGAAGTCGAGATATTAGTTTTTAAAATTCATCTCTAATACACACGTTCTTATGGCAGATATTTTTATTCACGCTTGATTTAAAAGATGACCAAATATTTTGACATAAAAATAATTGTTTTTTAATTTGAGATGTTAGAGCAGATAAATTTCAAAAATCAATATCCCGACTTCTGGATGGTAAAACATCTTGAAATTTGGTATACATTTTTATTCAAGTATTATCTAGGCCTACGCAATATTAAAAAAAAATCTATCTCAAAAAATTTCACGCGACTTCTACCTAAAGTAGTGTGAAATTTTTTGAGACATTTTTTTTAAATTTTGCATAGCCCTAGATAATACTTAAACGAAAATGTATACCAAATTTCAAGACGTTTTATCATCCAGAAGTCGAGATATTGAATAAGAAAAATTTGTCTCAAAATCTCCACGCGACTCCTACCTGAATACATGGGTCTCATTTATATTAAAACTTACGAATTTAAAAAATATACCATTAAAAGCTCCTATGTGCTGAGTGATTCCTCCGAATTCTGTCTCAACAACTGACGTATTTCTTAAGGAATCTAAGAGGGTAGTTTTTCCATGATCTACATGTCCCATTACAGTCACCACTGGATGTCTTTTTACCAAGTCGGAAGGATCTGGAGGTGGCCTGATGAAAAGAGCTCGTAAATATTCTGAATATAAAATAATTTTTCACATAACATTGATACACTTCAACCCTTGCGTGTTTCAAACAAAAGTGAAGATATAACAAAATGTAACGCATGTGTATGAAGATCGAAATAAATATATATTAATTTGATAAAAATTTCAAATTACCTTCTTTCAATATCAGAATCTTTTTCTTCATCCGTTTGTCCAATTGCTTTTGATATCGTGCGACATTTGTAACCAAGCTTTTTAGCAACTTCAAACAGTACATGACGATCTTCGAAAATAGAATTTTTGTTGTGATTCGACGAGTCCATGTAAGAAAGAGCATCTAAAACCTGCTTCACAGATCTGTTCGAAACTTCCGCCAATTCTGCTACTGTCATGTTACGCCACACATCGATGACTGCGGATTTATCTTTTGTTTTAAATCTAACGGATTGTACATTTTTCTTAAAGAATGAAAAAAATTGGATTATATAAAATAAAAATACAAGAATCAGGAATTAAGAATAAATAAATCAATTATCAATAAAATTTGTATTTACTTTTTCTTCCTGAGTTCTTCTTTTTTTGAAATAGGCCGGAGTAGTGTGATAGCTTTGACATTCGACGCAAAGCTTGTGACAGGCATTAATTCTCACCAGAGAGTATCGATCTATTCCTAAAATATCACTCAATCTATTCCTGCAAGATAAAAAAAATAATTTTGATACACGATAAAATATGAGGTAACCATGAAGAACCAAATAAAAGAGGTTAGAATAAAAATACAACTGTATCCAACCTTTTTACCGGTTTAGCTTGTCTTCTTCTTAACTACGGAGAAGATATTCGTCGTAATCAAGAGCAAACTTTATTACTATTTAAAAAATATTTACCTTTGTTTCAAACATGCTCTAACCAAGAACGCAGCCATGTTGCTTCGAGTTTTTGAACTAAACTCGATATATCGGACCGCATTCGCATTACAGCACCGTCGGTAAAAATATTTCGCCGAAAAATAAAATTAAAAAGAAATGCAAAGGAAAAATTCTTTATAAATTCTGATTTCGTTTTCGAATTTCCATCTTTACAGACAAAAATGTAGACCAGTAAAAAAAGATTAGAAAAGGATTACAACGAGAAAATAAAAATATGTATGCATTTTATTTCATTCGCAGACTAAAACAATCGTAATTTTATTCTTTGAAATATGCGGAAGACATCAAATTCCGAAGTAGTTTATTGTATTTTTTTTTCTCTTCGTAACTGTAAAAAAAATATTTCGAAAATCAAAAGCTCAAATAAAATAAGTGATAAGCAATGTGCCGTTTGGTAACTAAAAAAATTAAGATTTGAAAACAATTCAATTGGTAAACATACTCTACTCCACAGATTAAAAAGAGATAAATATTTTACATCTAAAAACGAAAAAAAATATTATTTTTCAAAAATATCGAGCGTTTCAAGAGAAAAATATAAATCTGCTTATCGTGTATAAAGTTTCTTCAAATCTATTTCCGACTTGAAGAAAATGGTACATAGTTGCTTTTTACTCACATAGCTGCTCATTAGACTGTGCCGTTTGCAGCGAAGTATTTTTTCTATCTAAATACGTATTCTCTTTTTGTATGTCAAAAATTTAATTTTCAATGTGAGACTCGAAATTTTTTAATCTCCCATTTAAAAAACGTAACAACATTATTTTCCGCTAAGAAAATCTTTATCAATGAAAAACATGTGTCTAAAAAAATAGATTTTGGGTTTTTCGTTAACCATCGAGTGTACGAGCTTAACTTTAAGTACATTCAAAGATTTTTATGATAAAGAGAATGAGCGGCGAATCCTCCAATATCTTTTAAAAGTTGACTGAAGATACGTTTAGGAAATTAAAAAATTGTGAGCGAGATTGAGACTAATTTTTTGACATACTCAAAGAATTTCGAGACAGAATTAAAAGGACTTTGTTAATTACGACACCAATCATTATATCTTACCTAAAACTATTTTTAAATATAATAAAATCGCAAAAAAATAATTTTTCCGTGTCTATATAATACAAAGGTTTTTTTCTGCAAATGAAAGACCTCGTTATCACAATTCCGTGTGGACAAATTTCTTCGTGGAATATAAAGCAGCGTCGACCTCGGCGAACCAGTGATTGTAAACGTCGTAAGGATCGACCATCCAGAATTTATGAAATGACACAGGCTCCTGGGAGGCCAAGTAAGCTGTCGCGTAGTCTACGGGACGAGCCTAAATAAATTTTTGTATTACAATTTTTTTATATAATAATCGATAATTTTAATACTATAGATAATAGTGTAATCAATATTAATCAAAAAATTTTTTTTGAGGTATTAGGAATAATATACCTGATGGAAGAGCGGTGAGTGCGTTGGATGAACGCCAATAGAGTTCAAACAATATCCAAAAAGGTACATGTCGTCAGGTGCAGTTGGCGATGGGCATTGGCAAGCATTCGTTTCGATTATTTTTTTCACGAGTGGCTTAGATAAAACGACGCCCGCGCCTCCGGTTAAATAATCATATCCAACGTTTTTTATATTTCGTACTCGGAATCCGTACCGTTCACCCAACGCAAGAAAACTTGATGGATTGTAACACGTTAATAATCGACGCAAACGTCCCATGCTGATCAAAATATTTATATTAGAGTACGAATCGAGGATCTTGAAAAAATCTATACCACGATGATTTTCCATTGATCATTTTACCTGAGGATGGTATCATCGTCCACGATAATCAACCAATCCATATTTTTTTCCTCAAGAATCGTATAAGATTTTTCCAGGATTGCCCACGTTTTTGCGCAGTGGCCTCGATCTGTATCTGGCACCACGTGAACGTTTGGTAAATTTTCGTCTGCAATAAAAATTTTAATTTAATTAAATTTAAATTTTAAGTATACATTCTTCAAAGCACAAGATATCATTACCAGCTTTGTTGCTGAATAATCCATAGTGTTCAACACTCTTTAGCCAAGTTTTCATAATTATAGGAATTCGTTCAATGTGATATTGTTGACACGTTTTTACTGCCACAAATATTTTTTCCCCAGGCACTGGATCATTCTGAAATCAGATTTTGTAGCTTTTCAATTGAAAGCAGCAAGAATAAATATCAGCTATAAATTTTTCAGCATGCATCTTTTAAATGTGAGCAACTCACACAGGGATGAAAAAATCTTGGATAAGTGGCACAATCTTTGTTTGATACAACACAGAATTCTGGCACATGAGTGAGGCGAGTTTTGTTACCTTCGTTCAATACAAAATTGGCAAATTCATATGCAGCATCTATTGAGAAGTCTTGACTTGAGACTCCTTGAAGCTTGAATTTATCGGCCAAACTGAAAAAAAAGTTACATTCTTTATCCATTCTATTTTTACAGTATTCATTCGCTTCCGTAATTTTATTAAATTGCAAAATCACCTGAGAATCAATGGCCTCGAAATGGCAAATCCTGATGCAGTATTTGGAAACTTAAACTTTTTAGTATGATCCACAAAGTGATGAATGATCGTAGGCTCTTTGTCATAGAGTGCATGACCGACCCATAGTTCCTGGCAAAGAAAAATTGAACAAGCATAAAAAAATATCAAACGATTAACAGATAAAACATAAAAATCTTTATTTCTCACCTTATCATGGGAAAGCTTTGACAGAACTTCAGTCAGCTTAGCTAATTTAATTCCAGTATTTTCCAGACAAAAAATGAACCATTTAGCTTCAGAGCTGTAAGCGCTGAGCCTTGGCAAAAGTGGAAAAATTGTCCATGACCCATTGATGGACAATTCGTGAGTGAGAATGATTTTTGGAGCAACCTTTTTCGGAAATAAATCAGAAAAATTAACCGAGTTGAAAATTCAGTCACATGGAAAAAAAATGTGTTCCATATTTTTATTACATTAATATTGATAAAAATGATAACAATAATGATAATGTAAATAACCTTGTCAAGATTATCAGCCTCGTTCCTAATTGAATCTCCGAGTAATTTAGCGTGCGCTGCGTGGTAACCTTCTTGTTGACTCAAAATAACAATAACAAGATCTGAAGGTTCTGGAAAAAATTTTTTTTTCTCATAAAAGACAATTTTCGGAGAAATTCTTTTCCACATTTCATACAAAATAACTCTCTTACCTAAACAGTGTAACTGTTGAACTACGAGGAACAATATCGCAAAAACAAATTTATCGAGTATCATTTTGTGTCACAATGCACACAAAAAAAACAAAATTGAAATCGAATCGCTGCCCAATATAAACAAGTTTAAAAATTTCTTCTCATATATAATACATATATATGCATAGAAAGCTCGATACACTGTTACCAACTTTTCAACCGCATTGAAGAACCGCCACCTTATTGAAGCCCGAAAAGCTCGGAGAGCTCAAAAAGCTCTTGACAGTTCAAAAATTCACAAAGCACTAAAGCTCACCGCGCTGCAACGGTTTGATCGAAAATGTGGCGCTGGCGTCCCAAAGGATATTAGCGGCTGGGAAAATATAAAAAAAGCTAAATAGGCATTTATCACGAGGATCGTAGTTCATTTTATCTCATAGAACGAATAATTGATTTATCGATTATTCGAGAGGCATGCAGGGACGAATGAAATAATGTTATCCGGCAAAAGAGTCCGCGTTGATTGGTTAAGGAAATAAAATAATCATGATGACAATAATAATAATATTAATAATAATAATTAATAATAGCGATGATAAATAACATAAGTTTCTGGGTTATACAATAAAGTCTGGAGGGTGATTATGTGCACGATCGAATTCTATGGTCTTGGAAAAATAACATGGACTGTAGACCCCGGATCATAAAAATTTAGCTAGACAGAAACCGCGGAGAAGTCGATTATCGAATTCGATCGCGTACATAATCCGGCTCCTGGGTATACGATGGTTGTGAAATAGTAGCTTTTAGAGCTTTTTTCTCACGAGAATATTCTCGTTTGAAAAACTTGTCCAATTTTACAGTCCAACGTACAACGAAGATGTCGCTGCTGTGCAGTTTCGAAACCGGAAGTGAAGGTTGCTCTTGTTGATCTCGCGCGGTGATCCTCTAGCGTCACGCACACATAGTTACACACACATTGAAAAATAAAGGAGAAGAAATACGTTATAGAAAGACTCGTATTTTTAGAATAGAGAAGGCTGTGAAACTGACAAAAGCGTGGCGCCATATTGCTTGTGTTTGGTTTGCCGTTCTGGCGCGTGGTCGAGATTAATTATAATCAATTGATACATCATGTCCGATAATCAGGTAAATTTTGCAATATTCGAATCCCCGTATTCGCGATCGTTGAAAAAAGAGAATATTCACGGGCGACAAGAAATCCTTGCTGCCTGAAAACTATGCCGCTATATAACCTTCGTATGTCGTAGGAACAGAAACCCGAAGCCGGCCCAGGGGACGCGAATTCCGAGTACATTAAGCTGAAAGTCGTCGGAAACGTAAGTCTTACAAAATTTCATCGCTCTCGACGAGAGTCTCGATCACGTTGATCAAAAATCCTTGAAATTCAGTATAATCACAATATCCCGTATACATAAATAATTTCAATGACTGTTATTTACATTTTTTTTTCTTTTTCACACCTCCTAGGACAGTAATGAAATCCACTTTAGGGTAAAGATGACCACTCAAATGGCAAAACTCAAAAAATCCTACAGCGACCGAGTGGTGCGTAATATCAAAATAAAATAACTTTTTTTTTCTCAATTATATTTGCTTAATTCTCTATGTAACGAGTGGAATTTGTTCTTTGTCTTTTCAGGGTGTTCCGATGACCTCGCTCAGGTTTCTCTTTGATGGCAAAAGGATCAATGATGACGAAACGCCAAAGCAGGTCAGTAATTGAGAATTTAACAAAATCTTTGAGGTCAAAAATAATAATATATTATCGAAATTTTACAAATTTGTATTCTGTATATCAATTTCTGTGCTTTGCGACAATTGAGAAGTAATTCGAGTGTTTATTTACAGCTTGAGATGGAGAATGACGATGTAATTGAGGTGTATCAAGAACAGACGGGTGGCAACTTTTGAAGCTCTTTGAAGAGAAGAAAAAGAGGCTTGCAATTCGGATTTCTTTTTTTTTTTCAATATTGTTTAAAGTGAAAGTGATCAACGTAAGATATCAAGAAGAAAAAAATGAAAAAAGATAAAAACAATGAAAAAGAGAAAAAAAAACAAAAAATGGACAAGGCTATAAAAGCGCATATGTAAGTTCGTAATGGAAAAAGAAACAAAATCTCTTATAAATTGAATTTAGCAGTCTTACATTCCTTTGCCAAGAGAAAAGTAAAACAATACTAAACAACTATAACTTATCGAATGATAGCTAAGTAGACCAGTAAATATTAATATTTGTCCTTTCTTTCTTCCACTTTCGCAAATTTTTAAATTCATAGTTGGAAAAAGCACTTGAATGAGCAAGAAGAACATGCCTGAAAAAAGCAAGCATGTACAATTAGTGCCCTTTCAATGGTAAATACATTTTTCCATACAATTCAATTTTTCTGTATCCAGCTTTTTCGAAAAATTTTGTTAGCCTGAATGAAAAAGAATGAAGGAACCTTTTGTCTTTTCCCAAAATGTAAAATAGTTTATCTAAAGAAAAATCTTTCTAGGGTACTAAGGAATGTGTGTAACTTACCTTTTTTGAATTAAGTCTGATTGTGGCTACAACTTGTAACGGACTTGATAAGAACAACATAAAAGTGAAAGAAGAATAATAAACAAAAAATAAGATAAAAATGACAATTACATAGTTAATAAAACGCTACGATTAACGTGACCATTTTGATAATACTTTGTTTATGTAAATTCTCTTAGAGAGTAGTAATAATCGAGAATAAATATCGTTCGAAAAATAAAAGAAACAGATTGAAAAACAGTTTCAGATTATTCTGAAATCTTGGTGTGCTATGTCAACAACAAATTAAGGTCCAATTTACGTTAACAGATTTGAAGGTGAACTTTTGGTCGTCTAGTCGATGATGAACCTAATTTGTTTTTCTTAATTTCAATGGGCAGAGAGGATTTGTGAGAAATTAAATTTGTACCGCGTTCGTCTTTGTCGCACTCGTGTCAGATTCGAGACACGAAAACATCCCGTAAATCTGTTTAGAGGGAGGAATCGAATAAACTTTATGGATACTTGTACAATTGCATTTTATTCCGTCAATAAGACACGACTTATGATAAATATTGTTAATTATCCACCGTTATGTCTGTTTCTGTACTTTTTTTTATTAATTTTTTTTTGTTCATAATTTTCATCACTTTTGCAAATTGTGCAATTTTCACTTCAAACAATCGTACGATTGTACGCAAGAACATTTCTAAAAAAAAATAATATAGTAGGATATCTCCTATTTACAGATTGTTACACAAGGCTCACTAGCAATAGGGCGCGTGGTATTTTTTATTTCATTTTTTTGTTCTTTTTTTTTCTCTTCAAAAGGCATTGATACGTATTTACAGGCGATACCAAACACAATTGAAGGGGGTATGAAAATGAGGAGTTATAGCAAAATGAGAAAAACAGTACGAGTAAATCCACGCATCAACAGTATCGTTCTTATTCTCCGTTACTTCGTTCATAAACATCTTTTTTTCTTTCGGATTCTCGTGACAAAAAGAAAAACAAAAACTCCATTATTCTTCGACACCTGTTTATCCTCAAAATAATCACAGATTACTCGGCTGATTGCTCCTTTTCCTTTTATCCTTTTTCGTATACTAACGAAATATAATATTGTACACAATTTCGTTTTCTCGGACGGTCAAAGGTTTCGAACCTCGGGCGCGTAAAAATTACTCCATCCCTCTGAACCTCATTGCAAATCACTGTAATTAACAAAAAAACAGAAGCTTCTTCCCATCAGATTTTTTGTTATTAATCTCGGAGCGAAAAAGATAAATTCATGAATTTATACTTCGAAACAATCCAGCCCTCCTCCTCCTCAGTCCTTTCGAGTTCCTTCAGCGCGTATTAATACTTTTAATAATTGTCATTACTCCTCGCACCCCCCAAAGAAGAAAAAGACAAATAATCATATTATTATTATTCCGTAATTAGTTATTTAAGAATTCGTAATAAATATAATTAATAACGTTTTCTTTTCCTTTTAAATATATCAAACTATCGAAGTAACCACGGCGTGATCTTTATTTTTTCTCGTTGACTCTTCATATGTTTTCTTTGCTTTTTCTAATTCGGTCGCTTTCGAACGAAAGTCGACAAATTGAAGAGGTCTACACCGGCGATTCTCATGGTGGTAGCGACTATACAAATTCGAGGTTGATGTAAAAGGTCACAGAGCATCGCGGTGCCATACCCAAGCTTTTTTCGTATGATCGAACCTGTGCGCGAGCCATTGCTGTTCCAGCATTTGATACCTGTCTTGACTCAAATACAAGGGTTTGCCGCGTCTGAAAAAAAATGTATCATTTAAATAATTCCTTCGAATTAAATGTTCAAATGTACCAATATTTGCGAATAAACTTACTTAAGATCTCTGTCTTCCTCCTCGAAATCATCGAGATAAAGAGAACCCCACATGCATGCTCTTTTTCCTCGTATAACGATAATGTAAGTGGAAGTTACGACGAGATAAATTCCGGTACCGCCGCCACAATCGATCGAATGCTAGAAATATTATTTTCCATACATCAGTGGCAATTACATTGATGAAAATAAATTCCTTTAATAAAAGGTTTCATACCTGTACAGCCTCTCCGACATTTTGTCTCTTGCAACAATTTGTTTTGAGACAAACGATCGTTCCGCATAAGAGGCAAATACTTATTTCCGCTGGCACCGAGTGACACTCGCGGCACTGTCGCTCATGATAATACGTGAACAATTTCTCGTACTCCCGTGGAAGACTAAGCAGTTTTGGAACATGCCAAGAGACGTGTTGATCAATTATGAAGCGTCTGGCGACAACGCTGTTTTCTGAAAAAGCCGATAGCTGGAAGCACCACAAACGCGGCACCGTGACGCCCATCTCGTCGTCTTGCCAATTCAATGCAACCGAGGCGTTGAAGTGTTCCCAATCCATTCCTTCAGTTACGAGCTCCAAGTAGTATACCAATCGGACAAACTCCGTTTCTGGAATTCTCACGTTCGGTAGAGGTTGTCCGTAAAGATGATACCGCAGAAGTGAAGCGACTCGCAAAAAAGGTAAGCATAATTTTTGTATCTGGAACTAAAATGCATTGTGTTATCAAAAACAATATCCTATCTGAAATTTTCGTACATACAGTCTACAATACTCAAATTGTGTCGGATGAAAATGTAATTGCTATGAATATTATTAGATTTGTATTATAAACGAAATCGTATTTAAGAGCAGTCACATTTACGCGACCACACAGAGTGGGACTCGGATTTCTCTCTCAAAATCGAATAATTAAACTTGAAAAAATTAGGGTATATTTCTTTCGATCCCAAAAATTGTCTTCTGGTCCAAATTTTCATGAGAATTTACTTATTAATTAATAAAAAAAATAAACAAACATCGGTCGCGTCTCCCGCGAGAAATCTGTTGTTCGATCTTTGTTTATTTTTTTATTAATTAATACGTAAATTCTCATGAAAATTTGGACCAGAGGACAATTCTTGGGCTCGAAAGAAATATACTCTAATTTTTTCAAGTTTAATTATTCGATTTTGAGAGAGAAATCCGAGTCCTACGGAATCTAGTAACTTTGTGGGTTGTGATTGATCTTAATTATAAAATTATGATGAACAACAGTGTTTCTAAACACCGGGAGAGATTACCTCAGATTCCAGCGAACGAATAGTACTTTTCTGTACCGTATCTTCCCAAAAGAATTGACTCTCATTGAGGTACTGATAGACAGTAGCGAGAATAGCTTCGGACGATGTTGACGGACTTTCGGAGGTACTGGATTTTCCAGCAACTAGATTACTCCTTTCCGGTGGTGTCATTGAGCTTATTACTTGCACAACGACTTGGTAGTACAAAAGATTGTACATGACTTTTACCACG
The DNA here is from genome assembly GCA_030522605.1 of Cremastinae sp. B BG-2022a. Classification (NCBI taxonomy): domain Eukaryota; kingdom Metazoa; phylum Arthropoda; class Insecta; order Hymenoptera; family Ichneumonidae; species Cremastinae sp. B BG-2022a. The sequence continues at coordinate 4,176 of JAPYYX010003850.1, read as the reverse complement.
CTGGAGAAATAAGCTGAAATAGAACATAAATCATTAAATTTTGGCTTAGCTCAAAGCTCTTCAAAGTTAGTAATTGTGGTATATTTTGTTTACGTGTTATTTTATGCGACATAAAAGTTATAAAGAAAACTTACTCTGATCGAGATGCAAAGGTAAGAGAAGTATAAATTGTATAAGAAGCGCCGTTGGGTCTCTCAATAAGACAGGCACTTCGCGTTCGTACGGAGCGACTGACAACTGAGCTGTGAGATCGGATGGCACTCCGATCAATTGTTGCCAAGTATGACAAATCGGCCAATTTGTCAGAACCCGTGCATGCATCGCTAGCACGTGTAAGAGAGCAACTGAAAAACGTTTTAATTAGCGATTAATAATAATTCGGACGGATCATTTTATACAGATAATAAAAAAACGAATAAATAAAATCATCAATATATTTACCAATACAATCTCTTTTTGGTGTAAGTGGAACAGTCGTAGGTGGTGCTACGCACAATGAGCCACCTCGTTGTATGACCTCAACTTCGAAATTCGTACGTGCTACGGAAGTTACGAAAAGAAAGAGACTTTGGTGACTAGGTGTGCGATTTTTCTGCTTATACTTCAAGTACGTGCATCCAGTCATTTCTTCCATTGCTTTACCCATTGCTACTGAGAGATTCGATTCAACCTAACGAGTAAAGAATATAATATTATAAACGTCAGATTTAATTTAATTTCATGTATCATTTACTCAATGAGTCTTTAAATTAATTACGAACCGGATGCCGCTGTACTTCTTTGAGGAAATTATTGAGTTCTTCGAGTATAGTTCCAAAGGACGCATGCCTCGATCTCACGATCGCGGCACACTCGCCAAGCTGCGGAGATAACGGCAATACCGAGTTGGCTAATTGTCTGCAGAGAGGGCAGAGATACTCGCCGTGATCGACAGCGAGACTTTGCTGCCTCTGCTGACTGCGCAACGATTGACGGTAGGACTTGAGACAGTCGAGATGCAAATGATGACCGCAGGTTTGTACGTGAACACCACCTTCCCAGCCCAAATTGACGGACAAAAGCCAAGAGAGCTAACAAAAAATTGCAATTATTTGCACAATGAAACAGACAAATAAATTAAAATTCTGAAAAATAAAAATATAAACGTACAGTATCGAAGTGCTGATTCATTTCATCGATTCTCTCGTTGAAATGAGCTCCGCGAGTCTCTCCTCTCGGTATCGGAGGGTCATCGTCGGAGGTTGGTAACTGCAACCTCTCGGAATGTTTCCTCTGATGTCCGACGACACTCGTTGCCTGTACCAAAACAACAAGACCCATCGGCTTCTCCTCTGTACTAGTTGTCGTTTGATTACAAATAACACAGTCGTATTCCTTTTTGCTAGCCATTTGAGTTGCCGATTCCTCCTGATCCCAGTCCATTCCTGAAGCACCAGCTTCTTCTGTAATATTATTTTAAAAGTAATTTAAAAATATATTCCAACTAGAAAAATACGTAGTAGAAATGTATTCTTTTATACCAGTTTCCATAGCTTTTTTCATAAATTGTTTTTGCTTGGTAGCAAATTCAGCCATCAACTTCTGTTGTCTTTCCTTCGCACGTTTGCGTCTCTCTTCTCGTTCACGACATTCTCTCTCGCGTTGTGCATCCTCAGATTCTTTCATACGTGGCCAAAGCTTGTTACGTGTCTCGATGATATTTTGTTTGCAAGAAGGATCGAGGTTTGCAATTTTCCGTAACAGCTGTCCAATGAAAAAGGGACCGTCACCGATTCTCGATTCGCTTGGAGCACTCGTGCTGCTGCTACTGCTACTTCCGGCTTCGCTCTCCAAACTTAACGTCGCGCTTTGTTGCTCCGGATTGTAGCTATCCGGTACACCGGATAATTGAGAGTGAAGCTTTAACAACAATGATATTATGCTTTCTCCGACTCTCGTTCCAACGAGATGAACCGGTCCATGATTCTCGCGACAGGAGAGCGCTGGTTGGTTGTGACAATTCGACGTCGAGGGGACGATGTCCGTGCTCGTTGTTACGCTCGTCGTCGTCGTCGTTGTCGCCGTTGTTGTTGTCGTAGCGCCCAAACGTGGGAATATCACTTGGAGACGATCGATTTCTGTATTGACCATGAAACCCCTTGTTCTCTGCATCATCGTCGCCAGAGCTGTTCGTTCGCCTAATAAATACATAATAATAAATAATAAGTACATGATGTATAAAAAAATTCTTGAAATACATTTTTTCCAAAAATATTTATAAAATAACTTACGATCGTGATGAGAAGCGGTTTCGCGTGATGGAGTTTCCATCGCGAGAGCCATCGATTCCTCCGAAGTTCCTGCCGGGGGTGGAAGTGCTCTCTGCTGTATCGGTTCCGTGTCGGCACTGTCATCGGCCTCGTCGTCCTCGTCATCGTCCACATCGCCATTGTCGTCAGAATTCTCGCGATTACTTTCATCGGTAGGAACTAGAACCCATTCGTTTAAGCCTGAGAATGGAGATTTTTTCAATCAGTAAAAAAAAGCTTGTTTTTTTACCATTAAAAAAATCTGTTTAATTTTTAATTTTGTGGAAAATGTACCTTCGTTGCTGGGTGGAAGAGCTGGAAAATTCGTAGTCTCCATTGCCGCGTTAACGTTGCGACGATCGCTCTCCAGAGCATTCGAAAGTTCTACCTCCCAGTATTCTGTTGGTTCGCCGATATCAACGTCGTACTCTTCGTGGAGCATCAATGAACCCTCGGTTATGTCGCTACCAATCTCCCAATCGGATCCTGATCAATAAATTGTTCGATTACTCACTAATTCAATGGATTTAACATTGAACAACGTACTACTGTACTCATTAAAAGATTACTTAAGGTATTCCTTGCATGAAAGAGTTATCTTCAGATTTCACTGAAAGTTTGCAGAAATATCCTTTGATGTCATATGTACAACTGTGTAAAATTTCAGGGGCTGTTATCGGCTGGAAAATCAAGATATTTATTCTTGAAAATCGTTATTTTTCGTTATATCACGATATTAACGACGAGTATCTCGATTTTTCGGTCGGTGAAGCCTGTTGAAATTTTGCACACATTTTTATATAACATCAAAGAAGCTTCAATTAATTTCAAAAATCTGAATACAAAAATTTTTATGATTTTGTTTATTATATAACAAATAAACTTTACGTAAGATCAATTTGAATTTTGAGTATGTTTTTCTTCAATTGATTTGCAATAACTTTTCCTAATGGACTTAAATTCTCAGTTCACTTGGAATATGAGAAAAAACGAGAACAAAATTTCGATACCCCCCCTCACGTAAGGAATACCTTAAAAATTATACTTTCAAAAAGCTGTCAACGACAATAAAAAGGTTCAAATAAACATAAAAATATAGAAAAAATGTATCTTGCCATCGGGACTAATGCCGTCGGGTGGAGAATCAACAAGGCTCGAGCGTGGGACGAATGTTCTAAGATTCTCGACGATATTATCACTATCGTACCAATTCGGGAAATCGGTTTCTTTCGACGCTGAACTCGTCGTGACATTGCTACCACCGCCTGTGTAACGACACAGTGGATTTGCCTGAAGATTGCGCTCTGTGTTTTTGGTGTCTCTTCGTTTTTTCGTCGTTCCCGTGCCGGGGCTCGTTTCTTTCGACGGGTCGGCCGTTACGACCGCCATTTCCAGTAAATAAATCGTCAGTGCCATTATATGCTCCGAGACGTTGTGATCGTTTACGGCTTTGTAGAGAATCGCGAAGACCATCGAATGGAATACACGAGAGCGGAGAACGATTCGTGGATCTTCGTAATCCGGAGCTACCGGAGCGGGATGTCGAAATGGTGGCCAGAGGGTCGAACCGCTCTTCAAGTTTCCTGATTGCTTCGCACTGTAAATGTAAAATATGATGAAATTTCGTGCAACTTTTTTTTGTATATTACAGTGAAACCTGGATAAGTGGGATCTCAAGGGACCAGAATTTTTGTCCCACTTATAGAGGTGTCCCATTTACCGAGGTTCTCAGATATCCAGGTTTATTCAAGTTAGTGTCTCATTTACAGAGGGTTCCATTAATGGAAGTTGAAACAAAACTTATCCCAGTTATAGAGGTGTCAATATAAAAAAAATTCATGATTATTTTTAAAAAATCTGTTCAACAAAAATTTTTTTTTAGATGTGG
>JAPYYX010003846.1:0-17891 GCA_030522605.1 Cremastinae sp. B BG-2022a | reverse complement strand
AAAAAAATAATACTCTCAAATTTTTCATAGAAGAACATTCTGTCCAAATTTCATCAAGTTCTTATCATTTTCATTTTTACTACCGAAACCCCTTAAACAGAATCAATAGTTCGCACAATTATTTATTGTTATTTTTAATAACAGATTACAAAAAATCCTATATACTTACTAATAAAAAAAATTAATGACAGTAAAATTAAAATTCAAAATTCCGTGACAATAAATTTTCATTTGTAACTTTCACAATATTTCATGCCTCGTCAAATTCTGACAGTCGAGCGAAGTTTCTTCACGTAAAACTATCGAATACAATGGACCGAAAAAATTGAATTAAATCACGAAAAATTAGAAAATCCTTTCGACTGATTCAATCGTAGAAAAATTGCGCGTAGCGTTTTCTCCGTGTAATGAATTAAGCAATAATATAAAAGAACCGTACATAGTGAATAATACTATGTATACGTAGAGAGTTTTCGAGGACAATCGTGAGAAACGAATCGCACAATGACGCTCTCGGTGAACGATTAATGCGGGAGGAAAATTTGCTCGTCTTAGCATAGAATCGCTTGCGGGAGTTCCACTTCGCGGCTTCCCTGGGAATATTGCTTTTCCGGAAAATTACTTTTCATCCGACTCGAGTTTCAGTTACGCACATTTGTTTGCACGCCCGTACAGATGTATACAAAAGGAGCAGATGGTGAAAGCCCGCAAAAGTTTCAGAACCCGAGTTCATACTCTTTTCCTCCATCAGAGATGCATTTTTCTTTTTCTTCTCTCGCTCCTTTTACTGAAAAACTTGAACTTCGGTTTATAGCTCTTGCTATTAACCGAGTTTTGACTCCGCTCGAAATGATAAAACAGCAAAAGAAATTTCTCATCGTCGAGTTTTCTACAAATTTCATTTAATTTTTTTTTATATTCTCCAGGGAGGGAAAATAGAACAAAATTTTAGGTCAAATGTTTCCTTCATATCAATATCAATGCTACATTTTTAATGAAAAATTTTTTTTTCGCAACTAAAAAAATTGCAATTTTTATTTTGGATTTTCGGATTGGTCAATTTTCCGATCGAAAAGGTATTTAGGACCTCGTTTTTTTGTCGAGTTTGTAGGAAGTGAGAGGAAAGATAGGAGGGAACGAGCGATAACGAGAGCGTAAGAGGAAACGAAGAGAGCAGATATAACGAGTGACAGATAAGAGAAAGAGGCAAATGCACAGAGAGCGGGGTTAAAATACTGTCCACTCGACCTGACTCTCGGCTCAAAAATAAGAGGATGCCGAGCCCTTTTGTCCGGCTCGCTAAGCTCGTCCCAGATTTCGCCATTTTCAAAGTACAACTTCTCGTCTTTCATCTCTTCGGGACGTATAACTGATGCAACATTTCGCTTCGACACCTCGATTCAATTCTCATTCGTTCTAAGAATGAAATTTTTTTTTTTGGATTTTTTACCTACTGTGAAATTATTGGATTTTTATCGAAGAGTCTCTCATTTCTTTTTTTAAATTATATATATCTTTTTAACCGAGTTCCCATGTAGCCGAGCTTTTGAACTTCGTGCTACGAGGAAAGTCAATTATTAATCGCGCTAATGGCCAGTGCGAGTTTTCGCGGCTTTTCGCTTCCCTTGCAGCGATGCTTACTATTAGTTCCTAAAAGTTTTTACATAATTTACGAACCAACAGGACCCCGGAATATACGGGCTACGGAGCTATAAAAGTTTTCGGACCTCGTAACGCCAATTCATAATTTTCCAAAACAATCCCCGTGCAAAAAGAAAATGTCTGTATAGGTATTAATTTAGTAATGGGTTTTTCATTTTAAAGAAATTAACTGCCCAAACGAGAATTCAAACAGAATATTTTTTTAAAAATAATTTTTCATCATTTTTTCGAAAAATGCATTTTTTTATTTTTCTAAAATAATCTCACAATAAAATATTTGCAAATATTTTTTTGCATATTAATTTCTAATTTTTTTTTTTTAATAATAAACTTGAATAATATTTGATTCTGACAGATTTCTTGAATGAATTTTGTTTACAATTTTTCAAAATTTTTTGACTGTCAAACGGTGCATCAATATCCACCGTAGCGCAAACGAGGAAATTGACTTTTGGCTCACGGCCCAAAAGTTTCGTGAATCTCTTAGCTGCAGGGGAACCGGAAGTGTGAATTACCCGACGCTTGCGGTCGTCCGCCCATTCGGCATTCTTCATTTTCCTCCTCGGATGACGTTTTTTCAGAAACTCGAGAGACTGGAAAAAGAAAATTCTTCTGCCCTTCCTCACATGGAAGTCGCAAATTTTGATACGTCTCGAAATTTCCCGCGAGAATCGAGCGGTGCAAACATTGTTGCATTCTATTTGTAACGCGGAAAGTGGCGAAACGCCAGAATAACGGGCTAGAGTGCACGAGCGAAAAATCCCGTCTGCATTTATTTTCTTCAGGTTGACAGAAAAATGCAAACGAAACGAAATCCTTTTTCAACAAACAGAAATTTTTTTCTCAACTTAATTTCTCAACTTAAGAATTTCTCTATTTTCCATTATTATAACATTTTTATTAATTAATTATAAAAAAAATAATTATAAATCGTGTGAAAAAGAAAAATTTTTCAACAAAAGAAATTTTTTGTTTTGAATTTTTTATTTTTATATAATTTAAAAAAAGAATTTTATGAGTTTTATTAAAAAGTAATAAAACATTTTTTTATTATATTTCGCATTTCATATTTGTTATTCCGTTTGTTTACGTGATTAAATTTTTAATGACCTTTTTATGATAACTTTTTTGAACGAGCTCCAGAACGTTGTTTCATTGTTGGCATTCGCTGTTATGTAAATTACGCGATGTTCTTGGCAAGAAGAATTTCCTGGATAGTACAAAAGGATATTATACAAGCGGCGCATGCGTTTGTCCTTGTATATCGTGGATTTTATATACACAACTCTGAACGGCGACTGACTGGCTCATCTCTCTTTTTTCTCTCGCATACGAGTCCTCGTAAACGTTAAGTCACTTTTGGCTCGAGTCTCGTACCCTGGAACGCTTTATGTAGGTCGTTCGGGATCGTAAACATCGCGGTTACGTTTTCTCCGTTTTTTTCCTCCCCAATATCAACCTCACGCGAATTTTCAGAGATTTTTGGAAACAGGATGCACTTTTCTGCAGTTTACAAAAACCTTGACACTCGCTTCATCATAAAAGCTCTTGCATTTACATTTTCAAGTCCTACAAACATGATAATATTGCAAAAAAGAGATTTATAATTTAATTTTTTATTACGAAAGAGAAAGTTGAAGTATCAATCCTAGTCAAGCACGAAATATCACAGAATTTTAGATGCAACATGCACTTTATGCAGTTTTTAAAATCCTCGACATATACGCTTTATCATAAGAGTAAGTACTTTCATTTATTTAAAGTCCAATGGTAATATTAAAGAAAAAAATTTATTATTTAATTTTCGATTACGACAGAGAAAATTAAAGTATCAATTCTAATTAAGCACGAAATATTAAAGAATTTTGAATACGATATGCACTTTTTGCAGTTTTCAAAAAAGGTACTTTCATTTATATTTTAAAGGCGAACAAACATGGTAATATTGCAAAAACAGATTTTTTATTTAATTTTTGTTTATGAAATTGTATCAATTGTAATCAAGCACGTATTATCGAAAAATTTTAAATACGACATGCACTTTTGGCAGTTTTGGCAAAAACCTTGAAATACGCTTTATGATAAAGGCACTATCATTCATTTTTTCACGTCCAAAAAATGACAATATTAAAAAAATTAATAATTTCAATAACTAAAAAATATGTAAAATTAAAAGTACCAAATCTAAGTAACCACAAACTTTCAAAGAGTTTTGAAAACTCTATACATTTTTTGCAATTACCAAAAACCTTGACCTTCATTATATACCTATAAGATACTTTTATTTTTTCATGTCCCGTGTTTTTTTTCACAAAAATCCTTTCATTATTTAATTTTATATCACAAAGAGCAAGCAATTAAAAGTAATGAACTGGAAAATCTAATCCCTAATACCGGTGCGTTGCTAATATGAAAAGATATATAGAACTGGGTCATGGCGACGGAAACAAGGAAAGAGGAAAAAGGATTATTGGACTATGGAAAATGGACCAGCGGAACGAATTCATCCATACAACACTTTGACCTTTTCGCGTTATCCGCATTGCCCCCTCTTTTTTACCGAGTGTCCTTCTCGCTAATCCGTTGCATCCAATGCCTGAGATTGGACGCAGCGAATTCGTCCATGGCTTTTTTTTCGGTAGAGAGCATCGTGAGACTTCGATGCAGAGACGAAAGTTCCAAACTAGAACTGGCCGTGATTCAAAAAAAGAAGAAAAAAACATCAGCGGCGTGAGAGAATTCTCATGAAAGTTTCAAACACAATTTTATTGCCCCCATTGACTCTCGCTTCGTTTCTCGCTTTTTTACATTTTCACCGTTTTTATTATTTTCTGTTAAATGGTGTTTGAAGTCGATTTTGTTTTGTAACTTTTGACGTGTTATTACGTTCTTTATTTTCCTGGTCAATTGAATATATAAAATATATTTCAATCTTGCAAATTTTAAATTAAAAAAAATCTTTAATTACCTTGGCTTTAGAGTTTATTTTACAAGTTTTGAAATTATTACGTATTTTTATTTTATACATAATTAAATGATAATTACAATCGATTTTAAATTAATTTCATTTTGGATTTATTCAATAAAGTTTTTCTCTTATTTATTATTTTCTATATCGAAAACTCTGATAAAAATTTCTGAATCAATGATATTTGGGGTCGATTTTATTATAAATTTTTTTATGTAATTACGTTTTTTATTTTTGATCACAATCGAATATAGAATAAATTCATTTTAAATTACCATGACTCTGCAAAACATTATTCTTAATCAAATTCGTTTTAATTTATTTCGCCTTCGATATTTTATCTTGAACCTCTTCGTACCGCAAAACAATTTTTCCTCATAGAGCTCGATGCATGTATTCTTGACAATTTTTCAATGCACACTTTATTACACGTATTTCGCTATGCATGAGCCACCCTTCGACGTTTATCGGGACTGCGGTCTCGACGAAAGCTTTAGTGTGACACATTTTTTTTCTGCTCCACTATCAACTGCACTTGTACCGCCAAACTTTTCACATCGATGACTCCGTGACACAAAGCTGTTTACGATAAAAAAAATATTGAGTATATTCTTAAAAAATCGATTCATTTTTCTTTTTGTTCTCGATATTGGTGATCTTTTTTTATCGATTTATTTTTGTGCATGTATATTGGCAGAAAATAAGTGCATATAAAAGTTTAGTCGAGAATGGAAAAAGTTGGAGTTCGAGAAAAAAAAGGAGAAAGAGTAGAAAATAAAATCTTACAAATTCGAGAGTTGTGTAAGGCGGAGAAAAAAAAGAGAACATCGGTTCGAGATAAGGAAACGAGTCAAGGAAACGGCATGAAACTTTTCGTATCAGACATTTTCGAAGGATGTTATGTCTTGTCTTTTTTTTTGATTTTTTTTGTTCTCTCGCTTCCTCCTTCCTGTCTTCGAATTTGATCGTTTCAAACGTTCCGAATCCACCGAAACGGGAACTTTTTTCTCTTGGAGCGGAGAGCGATAAAATTCAATTGCCAAAAGCATGAAAAGCACGAATCGAAGTAGTCTGATTTTTTAGTAACATGAATTTTTTTTAGGCTCTTTCATTATCGTTATAATTATTCGGTGATTTTAATCCACGAAGACGTTGGAGTGGCTTCGGACGAGCCGTTGACCGGAGAACTTCGACTCGCACTTTTCTCACGTTGTCGCAAAGAGAGAACGGAAACCTTACTCGAGCCAGTTACATGAAGAATGAGAAATAAGAAAGAAAAATATTCCATGAAGGAGAATAAAAATAATTTAATAAAATTAAGAAAACTAATTTAAAAAATTACTCTCATCTATGAACAGTGACTTGTAAAATTTGATTTTTAAAGCGCAAAAATTAAATTTCTTTGACAATATTTTATACATCATATTTTTTTAGTAAATAATAATAAAAAATAATAAATGAAAATTTAAATTTAACGCTGACATTAAAATTATCAGCAGACGAAACACAGTTAAATTAAATAAAAATTTACAAAGGTTTGACTAAGCTAAAAAAAGTATCAAAATTCAAAACACCAACTTGTAAAATCTGATTTTTAAAGCTCAAATTAAATTTCTTTGGCAATATTATTCACATCATATTTTTTTAGTAAATAATAAAGGCAATGAAAATTTGAATTTAACGCTGACTTTAAAATTATAAGCAGACGAAACAGAGTTAAAATAAATAAAAATTTACAAAGGTTTGACTAAGCTGAAAAAAGTTGTATCAAAATTCAAAACACCAAATGCGAAATGTATGCAAATGCTGATAATAAATTTCATTATACTACTGTTACTGCTGCTATAGTAGGTATAATCTACAAAAATTTTTGAAACTCGATCCCGCAGAATATTTCTCATCCCGGTATTTAAACGAAAGTTTCACGCTTGCACTAAAATTCTCTCGTTCTCCGTTCTTTCAGCATGATAATAAACGTAATAAGATCTTTGTAAAAAAGAAGAGAGCTTTGAAAACTTTTTCTCATCTCCGGAGTTTATTTCTCGAAAAGAAGGAAAAACTCGATGGAAAAAGCATCAAAGAATTTTCATCGTTTCCGCGGCGCGTATGCAATTTTCTTTTTTTTCGGGCCATGCACTGTTTCGTTGAGAAAGACATCAAGGTGCGTAGAAATTTTATTAGCTGATGAATTTTTTTACATATATTCCGAGTAATCAGGCTTATTTATTTATAATTTATAAATTTTGATAAAAAAGTGACATCGAGAGTCGATTTTTTATTTCGATGCAGTTTATATGCAATTTTATATAATTTTAAACGAAACGCCAGTTCTTTTTTTCCGGGTGATGCATTTTTAAATAAGTGAATGGAAATGAAAAAAAAAGAAAAGAGAAAAATATCGAGTTTATAAATTTCGATAATGTACCGAGACTTTTTTCATATTGTTTCGATGCACTTTGGATGCACTTTTCTGTAATTTCCAACTATTTGTCCAATTTCCTTTTTTCCAAGCCCTGCATTCTGGTGAATGAAAGAGAAAAATAAAAAAAAATCGAAGCGCGTAAAAATGTTATCAGCTGATATATTTTTTACGTATTCCAAGTCATCGAGAGCTTATAAATTTTGACAACGACGCGCCAAGACTCTCGATACTGTTTCGATGCACTCTGGATGCACTTTTGTGTATTTTCGTTTTCACGAGGCGGGATCGGAGATGCGAGAACTCTTCGCGGGCTCTGATCTCGTCTCTTCTTTTCTCTTCCTCTTTTTCTTCCTCTCTCTCGCTTTCTCCTGCGGTGCGAGCGGCGAAACACACATGCAGCTCTAAAAATACTTTGTTCCATAATCGTACGCCCGACGTAGACTTTATACTCGCGCCATAACGTTGTCTCTACACACCCGACAGAGAGAGAGCATGAAAATTCTCGTTCGAGAATCTCCCATCGGTCTCGTATATTTTTCGCGATTTTATCGAGAAAACCACCGTGAAAAAAAAATTAGCTTGTAAAACGGAATGTGAGGAACGAAATCGTGAATTTTGCATTCCGGAAAGAATTAAAAATAAATGAAAAATAAAAACAAAATCCGTCCAATGACGGATTTTTCATTTATTAAAAAATACAATTATTTTTTCAGTATTTTTGGAAAATTATTTCGATCAATTTCTCACGCTTGTGGATTTATGATTTTTTTCATTTTGTCTCTCTCGTTCGTCATTATTTTGGATTCGAGAGCGATTAAAATGCGCCTCTCGGAGTTGTAACTCCAGGGCGGATTGTAAATATCGCTTGTGCACACGGCTTCGCCGGTAATGAAAAAGAAACGCTCGCGTTTTCCCGTGTACATTCGTAATAATGCCGATGATACTGTCACGATGATATACAGAGCAGTATCAAGGGAAAAAGAAGAGGCTCGATCGTCACAGTGGAGGAAAGAATGAAAGAGACTGCTGTAATTCTCTCGGCAAATTTGGAGCGATCCACGAAATTCCCATCTCTCATTTTAATCCCTCTCTGATTTATTTGCATACGAAAAAAAAAGATCAGCAAATACTCACGGTTCCCTTTTCAATTTTTTATCTCCATTTCGAAATAATCCGAAAAAATATTTTCAGTTTATTTTAAAATTACGAGAGTGCAGTTTTTAATTTTTATGTTTGAAAATGAAAATTTACACTTCGATATTTTTTTTTTCGAGATTAAAAAAATTTTTTTCCTTTATTTAGAAATTACGACTGTGAAATTTAATATGAAAAAATATTTTACAGTGGAAAAAATGAGAATTTAAAAGATGAATTAATTAATTTTTGAATATAATTAAACTTTCTTTGAGGATACCAAGTGCATGAAATTTTTCATACACTTTTCGGGGTTAAAGTCAATGTTGTCAAAGATCTGACTGTGGCGAAGAAGGAACCCCCAACTGAGTTGCAGCTTCCCAACTCAACAGCTCATTCGTTGAGGTCTCTCTTTTTCTTTTTGCTCAATTTTCTTGCGTACGTGCATTTTCTAGTGCGCTCACTGTCGTCTGCCTTCTTCTGACAATTTCCCCCTTTCTCTTTTGTGTCTTTCTCTCTCTCTCACTTACTTATATTCTCTCTGAAAAGTGCACATCTCTCGACAGTCCGCGCTGACTTCCAGATGCACAAACCTATACATATTTACTCTCTTTGGATTAATTCAACGTGTCAGTAAAACCTCGACTTTTTCCTCTGAAAAATCAAAGTGCTCAAGAGGGTTTGAACTAATTTACGTTTTACTGAGAAATTGAATATACTTTTTTAATCAAAGAATATAATTGCTTCTTGTGAACTATACTGCGTGAAAAAAATAACAAAGTATACTAAAAATAAAAAATTAAATAATAAATAAAGTGACTTGTGAGTAAAATATCAATTTTCTCTCTGAAAAATTCATTTAAATCCTCTGGGAGCTTAAACCAATTTATATTTTATTTAAAAATTTATACGTAACTGAGAGGAAATGATAAAAAACGACCTTCACTCGCGGTTTGTCTGTAAAAAATCTAGGAAAATTTAATTGAAATAAAAAAATTCCTGACGAGTAGAAGAGAATAAAATAAAATTAAAGATTAAAAATGTTGATTTGTAACGAATAATAAGAAAAAGAGCCTCAAGGAATATTCAAGCAGGTAAAATAAATAATAAATAATTCTCTGAGAGGATTAACTAATTTTTACTTTATCTAAAATTTGAGTAAATATAAAATAATCGATAAACAACTCCAATCGCGGTTTCTCTGTGAACATGTCAAGAAAATAAACAAGAAATTAGGGAATATATAGAGGAGTTTCTGATTTTTTTCTAAAATGATTTGTTTGATTCCTCTGAGAGGATTAACTAATTTTTACTTTATTTAAAATTTGAGTAAATATAAAATAATCGATAAACAACTCCAATCGCGGTTTTTCTATGAACATTTCATGAAAATAAACAAAAAATTAGGGAATAGAGAAAATTCTTGATTTTTCTAATTCTCTGAGAGGATTAACTAATTTTTACTTTATCTAAAATTTGAGTAAATATAAAATAATCGATAAACAACTCCAATCGCGGTTTCTCTGTGAACATTTCATGAAAATAAACAAAAAATTAGGGAATAGATAGAATTTCTGATTTTTCTCTAAAATAATCTGTTCGAATTCTCTGAGAGGATTAACTAATTTTTACTTTATTTAAAATTTGAGTAAATATAAAATAATAGATAAACAACTCGAATCGCGGTTTCTCTTTGAACATTTCATGAAAATAAACAAAAAATTAGGGAACAGAGAAAATTTTTGATTTTTCTCTAAAATAATCTGTTTGAATTCTCTGAGAGAATTAACTAATTTTTACTGTATCTAAAATTTGAGTAAATATAAAGTAATCGAAAAACAACTCCAATCGCGGTTTTTCTATGAACATTTCATGAAAATAAACAAAAAATTAGGGAATAGAGAAAATTTTTGATTTTTCTCTAAAATAATCTGTTTGAAATTCTCTGAGAGGATTAAATAATTTTTACTTCATCTAAAATTTGAGTAAATATAAAATAATCGATAAACAACTCGAATCGCGGTTTCTCTGTGAACATTTCATGAAAATAAACAAAAAAATTAGGAAGTAAAGAGAATTTCTGATTTTTCTCTAAAATAATCTGTTTGAATTCTCTGAGAGAATTAACTAATTTTTACTTTATCTAAAATTTGAGTAAATACAAAATAATCGATAAACAACTCCAATCGCGGTTTCTCTGTGAACATTTCATGAAAATAAACAAGAAATTAGGGAATAGAGAGTGGAAAGAAGAGCAGAGATTAAAAATTTAAGTACGTGTATGAATATCGGCCGTGTGTTAACGTTCGAAGCGAATAATAGTGGAAAGAGCGGCGGGCGATGCGTATCTGTTTGGCTCGGAGCAGCTCGGCTCGCTCGTCGCCGTGCGGGCTCGGAGGAGCAGAAAACGCGAGAGCGTGCCCGCCACTACCACCTTCGACCGCAACTGAGGCAGTCCAGTTCCGTTGTGCCCGCGCGACGGTCCTCGTTCTTCTCGTCTCTCGGCACACACGACCGGCTTATTTTTCTTTTCCCTTTTATCTCGCCTTGTCGTTTTTTATCCTCCCGTCGCGATCTAACGTTCAAACCGTGCTCGGGTTCGCGTCACGTGAGCCGGACATTTATCTCCTCGCTCCGAAATTTTGGAGGTGTGAAAATAACGAATCTAAAATTTTTTTAAAATGTATTTAAAATAATGCAATGGTCAAATGTTATAAACGCAAAATTAATTGTGGATTTCTAAATCAAAGAATTTTTTTGATGGTTACTTTTGAAAATCGTTTGGAGTATTTTTAATACTTTTTACATTTTCGAACGCAGAAAATCAAATTTTTGACAAATTTAATGTGAATCGAATTTTAATTGTGAACACGAATCTAAAATTTTTTTAAATCGTTGAGAATATTTTTTCAATGTAGAGTTAAATGAAAAATTAATTGTGAATTTCTTTACTTTTGAAAATCGTTTGGAGTATTTTTTTATCCTCTTTACATTTTCAAATCCAAAAAATCCAATTTTCGAAAAATTAAATGTGAACCAAATTTTAATTATGAAATAAAAAAAATTAAAAGGTTTTAACTCGTTACAAGCGAGTATACATTTGTGTCCTTGAGAATTGTTCTTTTTGTTTTGTCGAGTCTCAGTTCGTTCATTCGTAACGTGAAGCACGTTTCATTTCTTTTCGTGACGATTGCTCTCAATCCTCGGTCTCACAATCAGTTTCTTTCTCTCTCGTTCGTCGTTTCATTCTCTAAAACTCTCGCAAGAGACGTTTCACAACTCGAATAAGAGAATCCGAGTGAAAATACGTCGGGAACTAGCGATCAACGTATTCACGCGAAAATTCAACTCACCCAGTGAAACCTCTCAGCATTTCTTTATTTTACGTATCAAGATCCGAGAGTAAACTGAAACTTTTCTCCTCCTCAAACACTTCGTATCTATCTGACATGGCTATGTCGATAGCGAGAATTTCGAGATGAAACTCTGCAGTCTGATTTTTCATTGTAACGATCTCTCGATAACTGCGTTCAATTTTTCTAACGTGCTTTACCATTGATTGAAAAAATTGTAAAAATTTTATTTGCTGCTCCTGAATCCATTTCGACTCGAATAAATTTTTTAGCTTTTTTCTAAATTCTAACGCAGAAAAAATTCTAGAATTCATTCATTTCGAATCGAATGACGGAAATAAATTTTAGAAATTCTAGCAATTAAAAAAAAATTCGACAAAAAAAATTTCGAGATCAAACTCTGCAGTCTGATTTTTCATTGTAACGATCTCGCGATAACTGCATTAAATTTTCTGGTGTTTTTTACCATTGATTGAAAAACTTTAAAAAATTTTATTTGCTGCTCCTAAATCAATTTCGACTCAAATATATATTTAAGCTTTTTTTAAAATTCTATCAACGTAGAAAATAAGTATAAAATTTATTCACTTCGAATCGAATGACGGAAATATATTGCTCAAATCCTCGCAATTAAAAAAACAAAAAGATTCCCTCCAAGAGTGTTCACTCGATGATAGAGAAGTTTCGGAGATAATTGCGTTCAATTTTCTAACGTGTTTTTACCATTGATCGAAAAACTTGAAAAAATTTTATTTGCTGCTCCTAAATCAACTTCGACTCGAATATACTTTTAAGCTTTTTTTAAAATTCCATCAATGCAGAAAATAATTCTAAAACTTATTCATTTCGAATCGAATGACTGAGATATATTTCACAAAAATTCTCGCAATTGAAAAAACAAAAAATCGAAAAACTTCAAAAAATTTTATTTGCTGCTCCTAAATCAATTTCGACTCAAATATATATTTTTAAGCTTTTTTTAAAATTCTATCATCATAGAAAAAAATTCTAAAATTTATTTAATTCGAATCGAATGACGGAAATATATTTCACAAATCCTCGCAATTAAAAAAACAAAAAGATTCCCTCCAAGAGCGTTCACTCGATGATAGAGAAGTTTCTGAAAGATAGGTCACGTGGTTAAAAGCGTATCGCATTAAAAAAGCAAGCGCGTATCTGCCAGTAAGACCGTCAAGTGCTTTTTCGAGGCGGAGCTTTTGTGAAGTGTCCACGTGTTACGGATCTCGGATTTAACATTCGTAAAATGTATATTGGGTGCTCGAGAGCGACAGTCAAAATAATCACTCTCGATTTTTTGTTTGGACACGTGTGTGTGCGGCGGAATAAAAAAAAATGAAAAGCCATCATCCTCTCGATGAGTGAAATAATTCGATAATTTCTTTTCCCTCGATTCCGATGCATCGAAAAATTGCTTCGGGATAATTCCGTCTGGGTTTGTGACTTTAATCGATGACGGTGACGTCACACTCCTCAACCGTAGACTCACGTTTCTCTCTTCGCTGATGTATAATCATTGCCGGGCTCTGTCGTGTGTGACAGTGAGCCAATGCTCTATAACAGAGCACTCTGTGTAGAAATATGAGTCACGCGATGGCGACGAGCACTCTGTCGTCGTTGACCGCTTAAATCGTATTTATTTTTCTTTTCATTTCAATAAAAAAAAAACTCGTACAGTGTATATGTAGTCTCAACGTCAATTATTACATTGTAAAATGTGTAATTAAAATTTTCATTTG
Organism: Cremastinae sp. B BG-2022a; assembly: GCA_030522605.1. NCBI lineage: Eukaryota > Metazoa > Arthropoda > Insecta > Hymenoptera > Ichneumonidae > Cremastinae sp. B BG-2022a. The sequence goes on along the minus strand of JAPYYX010003846.1, from coordinate 4,595 downwards.
TCCTGAAAAGTACAAAAAGTACAAACGTAGAATTTACATTTCGTTTGATAAATAATTAGAGCCTTAAAATTATTACGTAGGAAAATCTAATTAAAATGTTTTTTTTTTGAATAAAATGAAACATTAAATTTACGTACTGCTTGATAATTTTTTTCAAGTTAATTATAGTTTATCGTATTTGTGAATGAAATCAACGTGAAATTGATTTTGGAGTAAAATTCTCTGTTGAATAGAATTGAAAAAAAAATTGATTTCACTTAATTGTACACTCCTGAATTCGTTCGATACGTTGTCAAGAAATTTGAGATCTGATAAAGAGTTTACGTGCAAAATAGATTACAGGCTCGCATTCGGAAAAAAATTGTGAGACTCTTTTATCGTAGCATTCGTCGAGCGGCTTCGTAACCGAGTTACCGAGTTCCGGAAGACTCGGATGACTCTATCCGAGCTCTTTTCTCCCTCGCCAATCCACGATCGGACTCTCTGATAAAAAGGGAGTATACGTACGTATAGCAGTACAGAGAGTAATTTGCTTTACGGTCTCGGATCGTGGAATCTTCAACGGTAAAGTCGCATCAATTGAAAAGGATTCTTTGAAAAAATTGCAATGGAAAATAATTCTACTGAGAAAAAAGAACTTTCAATTTTAAATAATTAATTTTATTTATTTATTATTTATATTGAAATTACATCTTATATTTAAATTTAAAAAATTTGCAAGCGATATTGAAAAAAATTTTGTAGTTTTTATTTTGGGAAACAAAAAATAGTTTTCTGTATTCGTCACTCGTTTAATTTACGTGAATTTTTTTAACTATTTTTTTCGTAATACTTAGAAAATTCTTGGTCTGCGGTCTTTAAATTGGAAAGAAATAGTTTCGTATTTTTACGAGTTTCTTCGTTATAAGAAAACGATATCCCCGAACTCAGGTAGCAAGGTGTCAGGCGACCTTCTTCGCTATCTGATTTTCGCTTTCTCTAACTCGTACACGTCAAATACAAACTGTAGATAATATCAATAAAAATTCATCGTCACTATTCATCATTTTGTATAATTATTATTCAAATAAATTTCAAGAAATATTGCACATTAGGAAATGATAAACCTCCATTTATTAAGTCGTTCGCTAAACGGCGTCTAGAAATTATACCTCAAACAAAATAGAAGAACGTGACTGCACCAGAGTCGCAATGCACAATATATAAAAGTAGCATTAAAATATCAAACCAAACTATCAAAGATCGACGTGACGATAAAAATTTTATTTCATACGAAGTTTTATTACAAAAAATCGTACAGTTAAAATACAGTCATGAATATTTTTAAAAAAATTCGTTGTATAATTTCTTGTATAGAATTTCTGGGTTCTCGAGTCCTATTTTTCCAACCGTATGTTCCCGGAGTCTTTTCCCCTGTGAACGACAACAATCTCGCACCTGTTTGCACCTCGTGAAGGTGGAGGTCCCTCGTGAGCTCTTTGGCAAACGCTGAGGAGAGGGGAAGGGGGACACTCGGTAAGAGCACAGGGGAGGGGGAACTTCCGTTCGAAAAGCGAGAAGTGGGAAAAGCGACCACAACTGTCAGTCGTTGTCTCGCACGTGGTCGTCGAGGCTGTCGAGAATCCTCGCTCGTAAACACATTTTTTCCATCGTTATACCTCTCTCTCTACCGATTTTCCTCCGGAGACTCTCCTCCAGGAACGAGAGTGGAAAAATTCTCGAAGGGATTCGACGATTGGGATTTTAAGAACGTGACAGTTTTATTAATGTGAATTTTTCTCGGAGTTTTCTTTTTTTTTTTCTTTCGTGTTTCCGGAAGATCGATGGTGATTTTTTTTAATTGCTAGGAATTGCACAATAGTGCAGTTTTTTCGTTATCTCTCGAGTGTTTCGAATTCAATGCGGTTTTCCGCTCGGTAACCGAGTCGAGCTCGGTCGTAGAGCGGAGTCTTTATTTTTGTGATTTTTTTTTGTTCAGTTTTGTTTTTTTTTTTCGTTTCTTTTTCTTTTTTTCCTCCGAGCTGGCATCAAACTGACAATAAGCATTGTGAGACGGCGAGACTTTTCTGAGCTTTTTATTGTTAACGCGGACGTCGTTAATTCGCCGAACTCGTGAGAACGGGATGCTCCAGTTTATTTCGACGCCCACGCTGTGAATTACGATTACTTTTTGGTGTACGCTGAATACACGAGTGAGAATTCAAAAACGAAAATATAGTCAGCAAACATAGAATTAAATATTTAGTGTGTTTTTATTTTAGTTTTTTTTTTCATCATTGAAGTTTTGGTAAGAATTATTTTATTCAGTGAATGAAAGACATTTTGAAAGAATTTTTAAAAATCCTTTTACTAAAAATAATTAAATATTTTTTACATCAGAATAGTTGAAAAATGACACAAAAATTTAAAAAAAATTCATTCAATTTCTTACTGTTCGTTCAGAAATTAAAAAAAAAGTTCCATATTTTGAATGAATTTTTCTAAATCTCTTTATTAAAAATAATTGAATATTTTTTTATATCAGAAACTAGTTGAAAAATGACGCAAAAATAAAAAAGTTTCATTCCATTTCTTAATCTTTTCGTTCAGAAATTTAAAAAAACGTTCCATATTTTGAATGAATTTTTCTAAATCTCTTTATTAAAAATAATTAAACATTTTTTTATATCAGAGACTAGTTGAAAAATAACACAGGAATGAAAAATATTTATTCGATTTCCTAATCTCTTCATACAAAAATTTGAAAAACGTTCCATATTTTAGAAGAATTTTTCCAAATCCCTTTTACAAAAATGAATAAACATTTTTTTATATGAACGACTAGATAAAACAATGACACAGGAATGAAAAATTTTTATTCAATTTCCTAATCTCTTCATACCGAAATTTGACCTCAAAGATAAACAAAATGAAACATTGATTCGAGTTTAAAAAAAACAAAGAATAGGATAACAAAATAAGCGACGCGATTAAACGCTCCAGACTTAATTTACGTCCACTGTGTGGTTTGCTTAACTTCTGTACATTTGCTCTATTAAATTCGCATCCTCTCTCGAAAGGCAAGGAGGAGAGGAATAAAAGCGAGAGAGAAGTTGGCTCGACAAGGGAGTTTAACTGATTAGACAAAACGAGGAGAAGAGCTTCGCTTGCATACGCGATATCTCATTTCACTCGGGAGATGACAATATTACGAGTTTTCGTGGCTTTTGTGGTCGGGCCTCCACCTTGAGAGAGAGACAGTCCGCAATGTGAATTCGTCCTCTCTTTCGTCCTATACCAAGTCTCGTGAAAACTCGAAATTGCCCTAGCCATGTAAACGTAATATCGCCGGGTTTCCGGGCCCACCGGAGCGCGGAACGTTCGATAAGCTTTTCGATGCAGAATTTCTCTCCCGCATCGTTTTTGGCCACGTATCTATGCGGTAAAACACGAAACTGCTGTTAATTAATGCTTTTTCTCTTTTTTCGGTTCCCGGAGCTGTTCCGTTAGTTTTTGGTATTTTAAAATTTTTTGTTCATTTAAAAAAAAAATTCGTTTGCTGCTCTTTGGCCCTGAGTCGAAATTGGATTTTTTTTTCATATAGAAAAAAAGTGCAATTTAAATTTTTGGAAAGTTTCCGTTAAAAAAAAGCTTTTTTTGCTGCAATTTGCGATAATTGAAATTTTGCTGGAAACAATTTTCGTATATATTCGAAAATTTTCAATTATTTTGTTCTGTAACAAAGTTTTTTCACTGTCTTCGCTGATGCTCGTTTTCCTGAGTAGATTGTATTTTTTTTAGAATTTAGAATTTTTTGTTCATTTTTGAAAAAAAAATCGTTTGCGCTCTTTGGCCCTGAGTCGAAATTGGATTTTTTTCAGTGAGAAAAAAAAAGTGCAATTTTAAAAATGTTTCGAAATTTTTAATTAAAAAAAAGCTTTTTTTGGTGCAATTTGCGATAATTGAAATTTTGCTCGAAACAATTCTCGTATTTGAAAATTTTCAATTATTTTCTTTTGTAACAAAGTTTTTTCACTGTCTCTGCTGCTCGTTTGCCTGAATAGATTGTATTTTTTTTTCACGGAGAAAAGAATGAGAAATATCTCCGTCGTGCAATCGCAACGATTGAAAACGACTTTACGTTACTCGTAAGGAAACTTTGAATTCCTTGAAACGATAATTCCGCACGAAACGGAATTCTGACACGAATTGCTTAGCTGCAGGCCGCACGAAAAGCAGAGATTTGTTATATTCCTCACTTTGCGTCAGTTCCACGTCACTTTTTTTTTCTTGAAAATGACAGTGAAGAACGTCAAATTCACAATTTTTTACACGAAAAAAAAAATTATTTTTATTTGCATCAATTTCTTCGAAAAAACGCGGAAAGAGAGAATTGATGTCGGATGAATAATATGCATAATCAAAAAATTGTACTCTACACAAAATGACAGTGAAGAACAAATTCACAATTTTTTACACGAAAAAAAAAAATTATTTTCTTTGCATCAATTTCTTCTAAAAAACGCGGAAAGAGAGAATCGATGTCGGATGAATATGCATAATCAAAAAATTGTACTCTACACAAAATGACAGTGAAGAACGTCAAATTCACAATT
>JAPYYX010003840.1:0-11340 GCA_030522605.1 Cremastinae sp. B BG-2022a | reverse complement strand
TTTTTCACTTGGTTACGAAATGATTTCATATAATTTTTGTAAGAACTCTTTCATTACTTGGCGTACTTTTTTACTTTTTAACAAAGTTTTCTTTTTCAGGTCTCTTTTACGTGTTAATTCCTTGAGTTTTATGACAACTGTACCGAAACACCTTAAGAAAAAAATACTATCACAATGTTTTTCGAGAATCGAAAAATGATCAGAATTGAATAAAAAATGAAAACAATGTTCGTTATTATCAAATAAACCGATATAAAATCCCAAAAAATATTCGTCTACGTAAATATTGAGTTATTTAAGAAAACATTTCCGTTCTTATGCATGGAGTGTATAGCTATATTCATAGAAAAAGGACAATTTTCTCTTTCGATAACTCGAAAACTATGTAGATAAAAATTGTGAAAAAAATCATGTTCACGTATTTTATGTTAAAGAACATCCTGACAAAATATTATCACGTTCTGATCATACTCGCTTATGTACCGAAACACCTTAAATTGATCACATACTTTAATTTATTGAGTAAAATCCACAGTCATATAATAATCTGAAGTCGGCCCTCATAAGATAGGTAGCCGACTTTAGGATGATGAGAAAATTCAAAAGCGAACTAGAATGTGATATTTACACAAAATGTAAGAGTCAACAAAAAGGGGATATAACCAGAACTGTCCCGAAAGAAACAAAAACGAGAGTCAAAAGAAAGATTAAATATACTCAAGCTACATCAGGAACGGTCTTATGAAACCAATTATATTTGCATCTAGTTTACCTAAAAAATGCGCGGTCAAGATTCATAATGCATATTCACTGCCCAGTTACCTTGGGTCAACCAATTTTAGCGGGAATATTGAGTAGTGAAAATATTTTGCCTACATTATATGAAAAAGAGCATCAACATTTTTCCTCCTTCGCGCAATCGATTTCACCCGAATTTGCCTCAAGAGCGAGAATGAAAATTGAGAAAATAGGGAGCTAACGATGTTTGCCCATAAAGATGGGAAACTCGTTTATATTGGGTAGATCGATGGAGGAGGGAGAAGCCAGAAAGGGAGGATGGAACCGCGAAGAGGCGAACCCAGATGGAAACGTATGCCCCGCAGATCGCATTTATTCAAGCTGCAGTATTTATAAATGTGAATATACGTACACGTATAAAGCGAGCCATAAATAGCATCGGTATTGGTATACCGCGAGAAATTCGAGCGATTACGAACATATATATAGGGAAAAAGTTGATCGTGCACGCCTTAGAAATACGAGGCTCGCACACTTCTTCCAATTTACCAAAAACCCGGGCACCGCACCGAGTTAGAGACTCGTGCGAGAAAATCACGAGTCGTTGCTTTCCAGCTTTCGTAAATCGATTTCCGTCGAGTTAGCGCATCGCGCAGATCTCTTTCACCCTTTATTCCGTCCGTCGTTCATGCACGCGCTCTCTTCGCGAAATAATAAGAGTACGACGGATTCGTCATATGCTGCGATCTTTCTAAATCGATAAATCCTCAAAAGCCAAAAAAGATCGTCAGCGAATATGTACTTCAAATTTTGAACGCATGAGAGCAAACAATTTCAGAAACATTATTAAAAAGAGCGAGTTGCTCACTTCCCCTAATGAATGGAATTGTGGAGAGTAAATTCTATTTGGGAAAACGTAGCAGAGTCAAAAATCAGAAAAGTTAATTGCTGTCGTTGATGGCGATGCGATGCGATTAGGTATAAGAAAAGGTAAAAAGGGTGCATACACTCGAATTAGAACCGATTTATAAAAATTCAAAATCGTCGAGGCGGTGTAATGTACATTGGCAGTAATTTGTTTACATTTTTTCGATTTTGTTTTCCAAATATCTTCAAAACAATTCACTTTATCGGAACTCTGAAGGCATCTATCTAAAAGAAACTAATTTGTATCTTTCGAACATAGTTGGATTCATATCGATTCATTCAGCCAGTCGCGAAATATAGGCAATTTCCAAATATCGAAATTTCAATTTTTTGGCAAAATTTTTTTCTCGTGACGTCACGACTGATATCTATAGCGCAAAAATCTATCCCCTGCGCTTTTCCGCTTTATGCACGTTTAAACAATGAAAAAACAGTGAAAAAAGTGCTTCGAAGCGGAGTAAGTCAATCGCACCCACATCGCCTGAAAATGCCTAAACACCTTTTTTTTGACACTTCATTCAAAAATCTGTCAAAGTGACAATTGGCTATAAAATTTAACAAATCGTTCAAAAAATACTTACAAAAATTTATAAAGTAATAAAAGTGAGAATTCTGAATAATACAAATGATAAATAAACGAATCATAACAGAAAAATAAGAGGCGTAAAAGTTGGTGAGTAATACATTACATTGGATAAATATAAAAGGTACCTTTTTTAGCCACCTAAAAAAGAATTTATTCAATTCGAGACATTATTATTCATCACAAAAATTATTATTTATCATTGACGGAAATGAGAAAATTAAAAAAACACTTCTTGGAAAATTAACAAACGTACGCCAAGTAATAAAATAGTTTTTATAAAATTATATGAAATCATTTTGTAACGAAGTAAAAAAATATTAAAAATGTTTTTCATCCATTCCACAATTTTAAGTTGGCGTAATCTTAAGTTAACAGGGAAATTCAAGTTTAATCAATCCATCACTTTTTGATTGTAGAATGTATGAGAAATTTTTGTAATATTTTTTTACTTGATCACAAAAAGATTTCATATAATTTTATACAAACTATTTGTTACTTGGCGTTTTTTTACTTTTTCAAAAGAATTTTTTTTTAATTTTCTCATTTCCGTAAATCGACCTTATTCAATTTTTCTTCAAAATTAGCAATTCTTTTTTATCTCTAAAAAAATGTAAAACACGAAAACGTAAATAAGCGAGAAAGTCCTACATGCGTATTTCCTCAACGCTAATTACGAAATCGAAATCAAGTGAAATAAATTATATTTTGTACTAAATTATAGTAGACTAAAGTGTAGCCGCGAAAAATGTATAGATTTCGTCGATCCGCGGCGCATTCGGCGACGTTTCGACAATTTCTAGATTATTTAAGGATAAACAACAATGTAAACGGGAAGTATAAAAGAGGCGAAAGAAAAATATGTACTCTGTTGAATTTTTGCCTTGAGTTCTTGCGACGACTGTGAGAGGATGTGAGAGAGAGAGAGAGAGAGAAAGAGCGAAGTGGATTGGATTGAATCGAAATCGAATCTCTCTCGTCGGTTTCTTTCCCGGAACGAAAATTTTTCTCTTTTCCTCGGTACTCGGTGTGCGCTTATATTTGTATACAGCTCTGGAAACCTCGAAAACGACGACGAGAACGACAAAACGACGGGGACACAACAACGACGATGCTTCTGTGCCTCGAGGATAGTGAGTGGGGCTGAGGGGTGAATGGCGGGTGGAAAAAGGAAGAAGGACGGTGTAAGGCAGAAGCGTGTACGTTAGAGGAAAAAACATGGAAAGAGCTTTCTCTCAGCGTCCCTCGAAAATAAAGCTCGGGGGCACGAGTCGAATACTAAAAATCCAGAACGAGTCGCGTTCGTCTTCTCCCAGTCGCCTATTTATATATACGTATGCACGAGCCGTCGAACGCCAGGATTTCTTTTTCAAGCGCACATGCGTGCAAATGTATGTCTTATTTTAATATATGTATATATATTACGTATACGTGTACAGAGAGAATGAGACGAGTTCAGTGCATACAAACAGAAATAAATAGCTCTATGATATTCGTACTCGTGTTTGTGTGTATACAAAAAATCACGTCTTGCGCTCTCTTTTATTCCCTTACGTGCTCCTTTTCCCGACGTACCCTTTTTCCCGAATAAATCACTCGTGTAAGCGTATTAAATTGCGAAACTTATTCGAATGCGCTCGTAATTCTCATTTTTGTCAATCACAAGATGCACCGAGATTCACGTTGTAACAAATGGTCTTTCAGGAGCGCGGAGATCTTCATGAAATCATTTCATTTATAGGCGCAAGAAGTGGGGAAAAACCAAGCTTCTTCATTACCTTGCCTCCAATTTCGCTCAGTGAATAACTCTACTCTTTTTTTAATACGCAGAGCTGGAGAAATTAAAAAAAGGAGAGAGGAAAAAAAAGCTCTATCGTTTACGATCGCGACGCGATCAAGTGCTCGGGACTTCTCAGGGTTAACTTTCTGAATTCGAAGCCGGAGAACGGGGTGAAATGAAAAGAAATAAAACGAAATAAAAAAAAGGAGGTAGTGTAAGTGGTTAGGTACGAAAAAGGGTATATTTTTAACGGAGAACTTGCGTTAGGGGGTAAAAAAGTACAATAAAAAACATGAAAATTATAGCTGGTCGTGCGAGGGTGCGGAGAGGACCCTCGAAAGGAGCGCGTATAACGGGCGCAACGTGCGCGGATCTCTCGCATCGTCAGACGTGACCGGTCTCGAAGTCGGGTTAGTTCCTCCGCGGCGGTAATGAGAGAGCGCGACTCGAGAGGACGTGCTCCTACTTCCGCCCGATGATTTCATAATTCCGCGTAGTAAAGTGTCTTGAAAAGAGACGGACCGAGAGAGCCAGCTACCGGGAGCGAAAAAATCCGACTTATTTGTTTAATGCACCGGAATAGATTAAAAGAAATTCAAATAATCAGGAAACGCAAGTCTATTTATATATAAATTGCAACGAAAAATTAATTGAGCTGATTTTTGCACCGACATTTTTCCAAATGATGGAAACTCGTTAGCATTAAAAATTTTATATACAGAATATGATACCCTCGAGTTTAAATGGAATTTTAAAAAATGTTACATTTTCGTATCAGCTTTAAATAAGAATTGATACAAATTTAACATTCCATCTGTAGCTTTTCTCTTATTTTCATTCCTTTTTCACACGTGTGCATGTGCGCTCGTCCTGGCGTATACACACAGAAGTACGTGTATTTCGCGATTTCACCTCGTTCGGGAAAACTCGCAGCCTCTTGGAAACACTAGAAGCCGTAAGCCTCACGGTCTGGAGTTGGTTTATTCGAGAGTCTTCGTCGTACGACGTCGTCTACCCGGACAACGAGTGCGGACGCACGCTGAAAACCCGAAGAGTTTCACCTCCTGCTCTCTCGCGCCCGGTGTCCTTTTTCCCTCTCGCTCCGCAAAGTCGGAGAAATTTCGTGGAGAGTTTCATGACGAAAACAGCCGAGAACCGGAAGTACGCCCTTGTCCGTCCCTCTCGCACGCCTTGGCGTGTATCGTTTGGAATTTGTCTTGCTGAGAGTTTCGCGATTCTCAACAGGACAATGGAACCTACTCGAATATCAGGTTCGAGTGTACTACACGTTTTAAACTCCAAGTTTACTTAAAACTTGGTGAAATTTCGTAACGGAGGATGCACGATTTTTAAACATGAATTGCTTGATCAATTCAACAATGAACGAACCATCTTCATTTCTGAAAATTGCTTATTGTATCTCAAGTCCCGTAAGAAGTCTCGATGAGTATGAAATCACGTGTATAATATTAGAGATGATTCGGATATTAAAGAGATGGACCGAATAGTGCTAGATTCAGAGGACGAAAACGGAATGAGACACTGTTTTAGTTTGTTCTTTTTATTATACATAGTAACTCGAGAGTGAGGCACATCAACGTGAAAATACGTGTGATTAAAATATATAACATAACGAACGATATACAATCGCTCAAAGGGCGTGATTGAACGAGCAGTATAGTAAGAGTAGGCTGGTCTTATCAGACGACAAAATTGATGAAATTGTACAAGGTAGAAGCAAGTTTCATCAAGCGAAATTATTTCTATTATAATTCGTTGAAAATGTTACTCTGCATTTTTGAAGTTATATTGCATTGTGCGCGAAATTTGCAGAAGTTTCACTGTTCCGAAATCGAGATATTAATTGTAAAATATTTCACTGTTTAAGGTTGTTGTCGCGGAAAAGTAATTGTGTCGGAATTTATTGTAAATTTGCACAAGCCTCGTTTGATATGACCTGCATATACGTGTACCGAGTTTGACGAGATTTGACCACGTAGATATCGAGATATTTATTGTTAAAAATCACGATTTTCAGTTCTCTCCCATAAGAGTTCATGTTAAATATTGTGATTTGTTAAATTGTTTTTTATAATTTTTTTACGTTTTTAATAATTCAAGGTCATGTTAGATAACCTTAAATTTCAAGTATGTTATTCTTGAATCAGTATGCAACAACTTTCCCTAACAAACATAAGCTCAAAAACCGCTTATTACGGAGATACACTAAGAAGAAAACTTTTGATCTGACTGTACCGCGACAACTACCTTAACACAATTTCTTATGAGGCATTACAAAAAGTTGTGATGTTCAAAAATAAATATCTCAACTTCTAGACGGTTAATCTCGTTAAAATTTCAGCAAAAGTTACGTATCATATCGGTCTTACCGTATGCCAAATTTTATCCATAAATAATGGAAATTAATTTAAACATGTAAAGCGATGACAGAAGCAAAAAATGAGAGAAATTTTCACGTGTAGAACGTTGAGGTGAGACGAGAGATAAAAAACTAAATGGTTGAGGTGAGATATTTTTTGACAAATAAAAATTTATTTTCTCACCTACCGTGACTGTAATCCGTCGTCTAACAGGGCTTTGGAGGATAAAGATCACTTTTATTAAAATTGACGAATACGTCGGGCGCCAGATGATTTACTCAAAATTAGAAAAAGCTCTTATACGTATAGTTATAACGCTGCATCATTTCATCCGAAGATGAGAAATCCAGAGACAAATTATCCGACAACACTTTAATGCCTTTTCGCGTGTAGACACGTATCAATTTGGTATATTTCGATAAAATCGATGTAGGATAATCAAGCTCAAATTTTGTATACTTTAAATTTGTATAACCATACATCTCTCAATGAATTTTCAACAGGATTCTCTCATACATTATTTACAAGGAAATCACATTTAAATCGAATGAAAAACTAAAATGTGATTTTTTAGAATTAGATATTAATATAAAAATTCCAGAATTTTTCACTCATAGCATTTATTGATAGACACATGGAAAGTTCAACATTTCAGCTGAAATCGTAAATCCGTATAGAAAATGTATGTTACAAGTGTGCATTTAACCGTGATTTTCTCGTTAACGTATGAGCCAATCGTTTTGAAAATTTGTAGAGACATCTATGGTTACACAACATTTGAACAAAATTTAGCTCAAGTTCACCAGATCGAGTTTTTATGATTTTACGTTCGATCGCTTTACCGAAGTAATACCTTTTAACATGGACAAATCAAGAGACGCGGTAGCGGCTCGACGCCAAATATGAAAGAAAAAGAGAAAAGATTGCTCGAGCCCTGCCGTACTCTTATATACTCGAATTTGACGATTTTTTTACTTTTCTAATTTTTCAAACCTTCCTCACGGAGGAATGGGCTGAGTAAAAAATCTGAAAAAATAAGGCAATTTTTTGTTGATTTTTCTCTATCAATTGGTTTTTGTTAGAAGTCGATCCATCCACCCATTCCGGAGATATGATAGTATTTAAAATAAAAATCTCAATTTTCATACCGGTGCTGTTTCTTGGAGTCAGAAGGATGTAAGAAGTATTCCTTCATATTGGACATACGTCCTTTGCGAGAAATCTCACGCTGTGTTACCTCCGAAAAGCCATGAAAAATACGAAAAAATTTGCTCGGGGTTCAGGAGCAAAGCCCGTGATGGGGCTCAGAGGTGAAACCTCGGCGGAGGGGGGGGGTTCAGGGGGGAGGGGGGCTGACTAAAAAAATCCTCTCATATAAAGTTGATGGAAGATACGTGAATTTGGCCGTTTTGTCACCGCTTTTCGGCAAATCTGATTGGCTTGCGATGGCGGGAATCGGTTAGTTTAGGATCAACTTCATTTTTTATTCTATATGAAATGAATTTGGTCAGAATTTTGACAAGTGTCAGAAATTGGTTATTACTATAATTGTAGGAGAAAAACGACGAAAAAAGGACAAAATATTGAAATGGAGAAAAAAATAGCAAAATCATCGCGAATATTTGCAAGTAAGCAAGTGTTAGATTGTTTTATTTTCTGTTTTCTCAAATATTTTAAAGGCGAACGTAGCATGGTGTTAGTGTTGGTCCATTTCTCAATTAATTAATAAACAAATTACATCACACAATATGTAGGAAAGAAACTGTGCATCGTTGAAGAGTCGTATTGAAAGAGGATGAAAATATGAAAAAATTAAGACGTACATGAAAAAATAAATCATTGAAAGCGAAGAATATTTGTTTAGAAACATTATGCGGAATTCGCGCGCGCGAAGCGCGCGTATGCTCACCCTAGTTATAGAATTAAAAGAAAACAAAAATTGTGAAATGAAAAATAAGATAAAAAAAATTATTGAATATAAAAAAAATAAAAAAAATCTTAAAAAAACTTTTTTAAAAAGTAAAAAAGGGTAAATATTCAGAAAAACCACTTTTCCGAAAAATGGCAAAAAAAATTTTTTGTCTTCATTTATCACTACATTATGACTTGAAATATAATAATCAGGTGGGGCAGCTTGAAATTTAATAATAATAACATTATTATTAACAAACAACGAAAAGACGAACCAGATTTTTACCGTCGATAAATGTATAGAAAAAGACCACATCCCCGGAAGGGGGTGGGAGGAATTATAGTTTTTGACCTCCTCTGAATACAATGCCTAAGAGAAATCCCGGTGGTCACCCCCCCTTGCAAAGATATCCACAATTTAAAATAACAAAAAGCGAGGGGGAGATTCGATGGAAAATGGTTCAAATAATCATATCAGATAGGGGGAAAGGAGCTAGAAAGGTAACAGCCCTACTTACAGAGCACCCCCCTCCCCAATACACCCAACCTAACTCGCCCCAAACCCAACGGAATCTCGAAACCGATACCCGTCCAGATTTTTCTTTTAATGTAGGACTATGTCAGTGTCAACCCCCCGACTGGGGCTTCGCCCCTGGACCCCACCGGGGCTTCACGCCTACACAACACCATGGTGTGTGGGGGGGTATATGGGTGAAAAAGCTTTTAACAAGCCCCACTTTCGAATATTTATATACTTTATCAAAGGAATTACTTACCTTCGAAAATGAATCGCGCTTTTTGATTTATATTAGTTTTTTGTTTATTGAAAAATAAAAATCAATGGAAACCTTCTTCCCCCTCGATAATATAATTGTTTATGATACAATATGACGATTTGTCGAGAAAAAAAAATTTTTTTTTGCCATTTTTTAGAAAAGTGGTCGTTCTAAATAATTACCAATTTTTTACATGGATTTGATAATTAAAAATTGGCGTGTATGGGTAAAATTAGTCGCTCGAAGAAGAGTTTTCAGTTAATGTATGAAAATAAATCTACCCGTACACTACCCGTACAACAAATTTTTAATTGTCAAATTCATGTAAAAAATTTTTATATTTTTTACACTTGGTTACGAAATGATTTCATATAATTTTTGTAACAAATCTTTCATTACTTGGCGTACTTTTTTACTTTTTAAAAAAGTTTTTTTTAAGATTTATCATACGTGAAAATACACAAACCCAAGCATCTATTGTCATTTTTTGCTTTTGATCTGATTTTGATGTATTTTTTCAATCCATCCTTTGTTTCAGTTTCAATTCTCGTTTTAGTGGGGACGCTTTAAATTAACGCCGTTCTTTAGGGTAAATTTTTATTTTTGCGTAAGCCATATCGGTGGCGTGTTCGTGCTCTGGTAGTCTATCAATAATGCTTCCTGCGTGCGATGAGTAATCATCCGATTGAATGCCATTCAAGGTGATGTTTGAGTGTCCTATATCGTGTGAAATCGAACATTGCTATTTTCTCTGAAAATAGGTTATCAATTTTAGAAGAAAAAAAGAACCACATTGTTCGCTTTCCATCAAAGAGTAATACGATTCTCTCCTTTTTTTAAAAATATCAAAAAACTCTATGAAAATAACAAATACATTCTGCATCTGTCCCTCTTGCACTTGTGTGGGTTAAACATCAACTTAAATCACGTTTAAGGTGGGATGAGTCACGCGAAATTTATTGAGACAGATTTTTTTTAAATTTTACAGAGCCCTAGATAATACTTAAATAAACATGTATACCAAATTCCAAGACGTTTTATCATCTAGAAGTTGAGATAATGGTTTTTAAAATTCACCTCTAATACACTAGATAACACTTAAATAAACATGTATACTAAATTTCAAGACGTTTTATCATCTAGAAGTCGAGATATTGGTTTTTAAAATTCACCTCTAATACACACGTTTTTATGGCAGATATTTTTATTCACGCTTGATTTAAAAAATGGGTAATTATTCGGATGATACCCCCCTCCCCTTTCCCCAAGGGACTTGTTTGACCTCCTGAATACAATGCCGAAGACCCCCCCCCCCCGCAAAGATATCCACAATTGAAAATAAGGAGCTAAAAAGGTAACAGTTTTACGTACCGAGCACCCCCCCCCCCTTATACCCAACACAACGCGCGCCAACCCTAACGGAATTCCGAAACCCACACCCATCCAAATTTTTCATATAATGTCGGTTCATGACAGTGGCGGGGGGGCTTCGCCCCTGGACCCCATCGGAAGCTTCACGCCTGAACACCACCAGGAGCTTGATGCCTAAAGTTCGGAAGCGAGAAAACATTTCAGCCCGTTTTATTATGGAGTACCGGTGAATCGAAAATTCAGCCCAACAATTGGGAGGAGCAGGAAAAATTTTTTTCAAAGCTTCAAAAAAATGATTTTTATTATTTTTAATGAGCTTTCCCCGGCGCAATATTCCGGCTCTGAAGCCCCACTTCGCAAAAATTACCCGATAAATGAATTCAATTGTCTAAAACAATTGGACTGCGTCTTTTAAGGTAGTTTGATCGCAAAAATTAATTTCTTAAGAATATTTCGAAAAAGTATACGTTTTACATAAAAAATTTGCAGTATAAAATCGATTTAAGGTAGGAGTCGCGTGAAGTTTTTGAGACAAATTTTTCTAATTCAATATCTCGACTTCTGGATGATAAAACGTCTTGAAATTTGGTATAAATTTTCATTCAAGTATTATCTAGGCCTATGCAACATTAAAAAAAAATTTTCTCAAAAAATTTCACGCTACCTTAGGTAGAAGTCGCGTAAAATTTTTTGAGATAGATTTTTTTTTAATTTTGCATAGGCCTAGGTAATACTTAAATAAAAATGTATACCAAATTTCAAGACGTTTTACCTTCCAGAAGTCGAGATATTGATTTTTTAAATTAATCTCTAATACACACGTTCTTATGGCAGACATTTTTTATTATAATTATTTTTATATCAAAATCTATC
>JAPYYX010003832.1:0-17149 GCA_030522605.1 Cremastinae sp. B BG-2022a | reverse complement strand
AACTTGCTTTCAAAGCTAATATTTGGCGGTATTTTCAAATTCAAATTTTATTAAACTACATTATTTCCACTACAAATCAAAAATTATTTGATGTAGGGTTGGGGGGGGGGGGGCAAAATGGGGTA
Source organism: Cremastinae sp. B BG-2022a (assembly GCA_030522605.1). Classification (NCBI taxonomy): domain Eukaryota; kingdom Metazoa; phylum Arthropoda; class Insecta; order Hymenoptera; family Ichneumonidae; species Cremastinae sp. B BG-2022a. The sequence continues at coordinate 17,024 of JAPYYX010003832.1, read as the reverse complement.
AGAGAAAAGAAATAATCAGAGATAAAGAAGAAAGTTGAAAGTCGAACACTCGTTGACGTTGAAACTTTCGGTAGCTTGGTGGGAGGAGTAGAGCCTGAACAGATTTTCTCCACTTTTCGTCTTTCTTTCCCCATACCATTTTTACTTGAAATTTCGTATAAAACAAAATTTCACTTTCATGTGACCTTTCCTATTCAACGATCTCTTTTATTTTATTCTTTCTAATCGGTACGTACAATAGTACAGTGATTATATAGTATATTACCTCGGCTCCGCCTCGGACGACAATTACATGTGATCTGAGACCTTCCTTATTTTACTGCCCTTGGTGTGTAATATACTATTATGTATTTCTTTTTGTTTTATAGAATAGCCTGCCCTCTCATCTGTGTACAATATGTAAAGACTTTTCAATTAATTGAAAAGTCTGATTGAAATTACAAGAGCTTTAAGGGCAATGGAAACCACGTGACCACCCAGATTTCGTAAATTACGGATTTATCAATTAATAAATGGTTTGTCATCGAAAATTGGACCGTATCGCCGTTCTTGGTGCCGAAAAGAATATATCACCGCTTTTGTGAGCTGAATTTTTCAATATTGAGGGAGAAATCTGTAGAGAAAAAATTTCACTCGCGCCGTCTCCTGGTAATTTTTCTCTACAGATTTCTCCCTCAATATTGAAAAATCCATCTCAAAAAAGCTGTGACAGATTCTTTTTGATTCAAAGAATGGCGATACGGTCCAATTTTCGATGAGAACTCACTTATTAATTTGCAAATAGGTTATTTCCGAAATCTAGTAACTTTTGGTTTCCATTGCTCTTAATCGGTCATCCTCCGATTGTTACATATATGTATGTAGCTACAGAAAAAAGAATTAACCCTTTAAAATCATCAACATCATTATATTCTTCTATTGTATATGTATCTAGTCTATACAAGTTTCATCATATATAAATCAGTGACTTGGGTAAGTAAATGATAACGGCCTAACCTGACCGTTTGATTAAAGCCACGAGACGTTTCACCCTTTATTTTCCGATTATTATCTAGACTAAGTCAAAAGAACTTTATGGATAACGAGGATACTCAAATTCCTAATTATATACTTTCGAATTTTGTTGTTAAAAAACTTTATGGATCTTAAAAATTGAAAATTCCGAGTTTGCATTACTATGCGAGATATGTTTTGGATTGAAAGGTGCGACAAGAGATTGAACAAAGTAGAAGATTGCCTGGCATAAATTTATCAAAGAGTCAACGACTCGATTATACTGCATATACATATACATATGTATACAAACCTATGAGAAGGCAAATCGGTTTAGCCAGACGCTCCGTCGTCAGCATGGCTTCGAGTGTTCCTGCAAGTCACGAATTTTGGAGGATACCTGCATCGCGATTTCTGCTAACTCCTGGTATATACTATCCTGCATGGAGTCCTCTTTAACTTGGTAATTAGTTCGAACAGCCCTGTAAGGACAGGAGCTGAGTTAAGACATTTTGCATGTGTATACGTGCACCAAGTGTCGCACGAGCCGGTTTATTTGAACTATGAAGCTCGATCTGTCTGTCTAATATATCTTCCAAAGCCGTTCAAACTCTTTTATACCCTGCCGTCCAGTCTCTTTCCATTCAGGAATTATTCCTTCGACTTGAAAAAAAAGTTTATCTACAATCATCCATAGACATATTCAAATGGGATAAACATATATTTCTGAAACTAATTTTCTTTCGATTAAAGATGAGTTGTGATATTGTGAGGATTATCCCACAGCACTGTGCGGTCGACTGAGTATATTTCAGGGGTAATATCGCCATTGTCGCTATCATTGGTAATATTCAATGGTTGTATAGTTAGTCACTGGTACAACACATTTTTATTTTCTCAATTCTCCAACAAATAATAAAGTTTCGTTTCTGCACGCTCAGCCAGTAGCTATAGATTCGGTATGATATCAAAAATTTAACTCTTTAAAGATATTATTGATAGATTTTATACTTGTGAAAAACATTATTTTCAGTCTTTACCAAATTCTCGTGATAGTTGCTATTTCGATTTCGACACATTATTGAAGGATTCGGTCAATGGTGTCTTTATATGATAATCACCTGGCTATATATATAGGACGATTGCCCAAGCTCATCATTACTTCCATTTCTTTTTTGTGCGATCATCATCCATTCTGGTATAGACCGCAACGAACGCTGTTAATCCATGGCCGAAAATCGGAGCCAAACACTAACCACGCATTTATAATACTCTATTGGTTGCTTTCACCAAAACAAATTATGCATATACATATTTACAAAGTCAACAGGAGTCGATTATTTGGAGAATCATTTTTGTTTAAATTTAATGGAGATGTTCGGAAGCTTTCTCTATTTCTAGATGCCATTCTCTTGAGGAAGTTCGCATGCGCAAATATTGATTGATTCTAATTCAAAGACATACAAATCTCAACTAACCTGAAGCAGAATGAGCTCGCCAAAGTTTCAGCCACATCACTAAATTAAACCTAATATATCACGAGCTAAATGTCATGGTGCCAAAAACGTGCATATATACATATACCTATTAATGAAATTATGCCATCATATAATTATAAGCAATTCTATAGTAAGCCCATCTACTCCAAGGATCTCCCGAGGCTCGAGAACACGGTTTGCCTGAAATTGTGTTTGGCCGTTTCCGAAATATCTTCGTAATGAATTGAGGCCTCGAGCGCCAAAACTTTATGCCAAATTTAAACAAAAACATGTCTTTCACTCTCACCGGTATATGCATGTATACCAAAAGATGTATCACACGTCGGCGACTTCTGCTCGTTTTTCAATAATTCTTTGTTCTCTGAAAGACAAATCCTTTATAAACAAAATATAAAAATAGTTATTTCTTATTGTTAGCCAATATCATTTACTGAGGTGAAGCGCGTGTGAATTTCGATCACGATAATGTGTAAACAATGCACATCAATGTTCACGAAATGTTTACTACTTATAAGCGTGCGTTCTCGTAAAAAAATTGTCTATTTTTCTTTCTCTCTCTCTCTCTCTCTCTCTCTCTCTCTCTTTCTTCGAGCCAATAAAATAATCCTCTCGATCTTGATTCAAAAAGGTATGTACGTCGTTGCAAACTCGTTACGACGAAGAAAGTTTTCAACAGCCTCTTTCCTCGCTCGTGGTTAACTCAGTTTCGGTTAGCATCTTTCTCCGCACCCTTTCCGCAGGGAAGTCATTGATGAAATTACGAAATTTGCAACTTTCTCAATTATCCATTGTATACACACTCCCGGTCCTCTCTCTCTCTCTCTCCCTTTGTCTTTGTCGACTTGAGAAAATGACGGCAAGGAAACTCGATCGAAAGTTAATCGATATACAGCAATTCTGTTTCTTCCATGATCCGCCAACCTTTTATATTTACGTATATTCATCGTAATAATAACTCCGTTTTTCGTGGTTGAATTTTGTGTTCACAAATGTTCACTATTTTATTCCCTCTGTGTAAAAAGAGGACGAGAAACTCGCTACCAGAGTTTATCTCCGTTATTAGAAGAAAGAGACAAAAAGAGGAGTCTCTGGATTATAATTTTCGGTATACATATACCTACATACATATATATATACAAGAAGCAAGGAGGATGAAGAAAAGATGAAGGCAAAGGCGGAGGAAAGGACGATCTCGCGGAAAATGAAATCCTCCTCTAATTTTATTCGAGTCAATGATTCCCCGTATTTTTATGAGCCTGGAATCTTGGGAGACGATCAAGAGCGCTCTCTGATCGGAAACGGAATCTCCGCTGAGGATTCGGGAGAGTGAACGGTCGACAGAAAAAAGCAGACAGTGAAAAAAAAAGAAAGCGAGAGAAAAAATCTTGAAACTACCACCCACGTTACTCCGTGACAGAAAATATGGGCTATAGGGATCGGTTGTCCACTGATCCGAAAGCCACTAAAATAAAAACAGCGTCGAGGACGAACCAAAGGGAAGATAGAGAGGAAAGAGAGACCCTTATCCTTCATCCCTTTTATCCGCGTCAGCGATAATGTCAACGATGCTGATGCAAGTACGAGAAAAACACTGAATATCCATCATAATCGGCCTTTTTCCTCTAGCAATCAAAGACAATTCCTCTATACATGAATAAATACAGTAAATAAATACAGCATGCATATAATAACGACAAATTTTTTCTCAAATTGGTCGTAAAAAAATCCTCAATATTCTCTCTTTTTTTTTAATACAATTCATCACAATTATAAAAGTGTAATATACTACTTCTTCGCATGATATTTCAGTACTAATGCGTTTCTTTTTATAAAATTTTTCGATAACATATATTATAAAAGATTTCAATCAACATGAAATTTAATTGAACTTTTCCACACGTGAAAGAGAAAAACTGCGAGATCCGCGAGTTCTCATTTGTTCTCCGAACGAAGCTTATTCCTTCGATTTTTCAACTTTTCACTACGATATTTTTACCATCACGTATTTCATCTCCTCTCGTTTTTACTTTTACAAAGGGTCATCCTTTAATATTGCACTTCCTTCACTCGTTGTATAAAGGAATTCAAGCTGCAGAGATCAGGAGGATATAAAGTATCCTCGAATAATTTGACGCGAAGCTGCACCATACGTTTTTTATATCGGAAGATCGGAAGAGCTTTTTCCAATCGTTCCAACGGAAACGAAAATATGTGCCGAATGGAAAAGCCACCTCTTCGCTCTAGTAAATATAACAATATTTTATTGAAAATTTAACGTTTTTTTTTCTTATCCTGTTGAAAGTAATATGGAGTAATATATTGTTAACTCAACGTTCACTTTGAATTACGTCTGTGATTCTGAAATTTTCAAATTGACGATTACGCATGAGAGAGGAAAACTTTCTGATGGTAATCAATCATTTTATCGCGAGCATCGAAAAATTCACATTTTTCCCAATACATATTCATGTATGTACAACAAAGAATCCTTAACGACACACATTGGATACCGTCCTTTCTTAAATTTACATTTTTACATTTATTCTTACAAAATATTTAATCGTCATATAAATACAGCCAGTTGCCAATGAGAGGTAACATCACGAATTTTACGGGATCCGGAGTACATATAAATTTTTTGTTTTCCAGAACATGTATACCGTGTATATGTATAGAGACACCGTATACATATATGCAATATATATATAAAAGATTCACGTCACGTGTGTACAGCGGTAGAGAGAGAGAGAAAAAAAATCTTCTTCTTCTTCTTCTTCTGGCTACTTTTTTTCTATCGGATTGGATTTTGATAATCTAGCAAAGATATTCTCGAGAGGGGGCACACGAGTGAGAAAGTGAGATTTATAAGTTCCGGAAGCGTTCCAGGGATTCAAAACGAATTTATTTTCCGTCAACTGTAGATGTGAGTGGATTCTTTTCTCTCTGCTTTTTACCTTGCGGGGACACAGCGAGGGCTCGATTTTTTCCACAGCGAAAAGAACAAAAAAACCGCGGTAGGAAGGAAAAAAGGAATAGCCTCTTCTGTACTCTGGGTTCATGCTGTTTATCAAAATGGACGTTCCTCGCGATAGCGCGACGAAGGGCAAATAACGAAGATCGTATCGCCGATGGAATGCTCCCACAGTTGTGACTAACCATGCGTTGTACATTTTTTTTTTCGCCACTACCTCCGAGGGATCCTTCAATTTCTCACTTTAATTATTTTTTTTTTTCACTACCCTATTTATATCCCTATCATCTTTAAGTTCATAATCATTTTTTTTTCATTTTATTTCAACATACATGTTAAAGGTTCAAAAGACGCATAGTGTTTTATTTTCTGACCAGAGAATGAAAAAAAAATATCGGGCGAAAAGTCGATATAGTTACGGATATGAGAACGAAAACGTGAGGGGACTTCATGAAAGTTCATATGCGAGGGATGAAATCGAGAGAAGTTTTCTTTTCGACAAAGGAACGACATTTTTTTACTATCGCGTCTCACACTCGGTTGCACTTTTCGCGACAAAGCGGCAGATATTCATCAAGGAAAGACTCGGAAATGTCAATCGGAAAATCACCAAAATATTATTTTTTTATACCGATTTCCTCTGAATATAACTCTTTATATACAGATATACATACACGTATGTACATATTTACTAAAATTTATTCGGAAATGAACGTTTTTTTATAAGTCTCGCTTACTTATCTGTTACAGCGTTTTTAAAAAAATCCCTTTTGTGATATAATGCATGGCTCTTCTTATCTGATTGCATAGAACAAACGTCATATTTTGGCAAGGCGTTATTTTTTTCATTTTTTACCCAATTCCTTCAGTATTCAAACAATTCATTTCAACGATCTGCTTTTCTGGTGTGCGTATATGTTCGCCCGTTTTTATGTACTCGAAAATTCAAAAGTATGAAACACGTTTGTTCAGTCCTTTCAGATGATGGTTTTTTATGAAAAACATTATCGTTATTTCTCTTACTTCGGGAACATATAGATAATATGTCCACAGTCATTCGAAAAATGTTCGGAATGAACAAATCACACCTTATCTTTTCAGAATTTCAGGGATGTAAATATGTCCGTAAAATTTGTATTCTTCTATAATTCGCGCGCATAAATTTTGAACCCTCGAAGCAAAAGAACAATTTTTTATACAAAATATTGAATTCTCTTGACTTGTTGGTTTTTTTTATAAGAACATATGTTGTCCAAAATCGATTACACCTTTTTTTCGTCATTTGACAACTCTGATTTATACACATATACATTATACATATATATTTCAAAATGTCTGAGAGGAAAGTTTTTCAAAAGAATTTTCTCATTGCTTGTTGATTTTTCAAATTCTTTCCCAGCACGAGTATTTGAAAATTACATATAACTGAAATGGTGAAAAAATTATTTGCATCTTCGAAATTTTACAAATTCTATCGTGGAATACACAGTAAAATATTTTTCCGTCAGACTCTCATTTAATGCGATTGGTTAAAAGTGCATAGAATTTTTCTCCATAACCCTAAAAATTGTTTGTAATTTTTGTTTTGGACTTTCACATTCGGAGATTCAGTAATGTGCATAAAAGCTACTCTTTCTCTCTCCCTCTCTTATGTACTATTTAAATTCATATTTCATGGGCCGCGAGTCTGTTATTCCTGGCGCAATCTCATATATACGTCAAAATTGAATGGATGAGTATCGGGCACTTCTGAAATTTTTTTTCCTTCGCTCTCGCGCATTCTCATAAATATATATTATATTTGTATTCATACGCATGTATATAAATAAATATTCATGCGGAGCTGTTCGAATGAATAAAAGGAGCGAGAAAATGGCGAATCTATACAAGCGAAATGAATGGATTCGAACTGGATGAAGAAATGAAAGAAATGGAATCTCTATATAATGCATGGTAGAGCTGATGTGTACATACCTACGTGTGCGACATATATAAAAGTGTAAATTCAAGAGCCCGGCGGTCAGTGGATTTTCAAACGAAAATGAACCCTGTTAAAACTCCACACATGAAGTTTTCTCCTCTCCTCTCTACAAAATATATGTTTTTCAAATTTTATCAAAAATTTCATCAAATGACATTTTTCTGGAGAAAAATCTGCATTATTTTCATGATTACGAAAAAATTATTTGAATTGAGCTTTTCTTTTGTTAAAAAATAAACAAAGAATGTTAAAATTACTCTCTCGTTTTTATTTGGTATCGATCAAGGAGAAAACAAACAAAATTCATAGAAAAAAAACTTAAATAGTAATAAAATATAGTTCTCTCTCAAATTTTTGTTCGGCATTTTTACGCAAATCGTACACAAAAAAGCGATTTTTTTAAAATTGCAAATCTTTTAACGAGCTGTTATACAACGTGCCTAGGACAAGATTGATAACTTTTTACATCCTCGAAACAATGGACATCAGTCGACGCAGCTAGAGATTTAAAAGTATTATGTATTTAGTTTTCTTAAGATTGTAGGTCAAGTTATGGAATATTTTCGTTGAAAATAGTAGGTATTTGAAAAAATGGTCCAACTTCGAATTTTTTGAGATATTGAGTAAATTTAAATGCTTCGACACATCAGAAGTGATATCAGGACATTGAATATTACACATTTACATATAATACTTCGAATGGTCAATTCCTTTTCATTTTCTGAGCTGTTTTACGGCAAAATTCAAGTGGGGTACACTTGCATGAAATAAAAAAAATTTAGCGTCAGAAGTCACGCCGTGGAAGTGAAATAACCTAAATACATCAGTTGTCACATTAATAATGTATAGACCCTTTTTTGAAACTCATAAAAAATTGTTGAAATTTTGGGTACATTATTTATCAATGATTTTACCAAATTTAGTAATGACTGATTGAACGGTTCAAAAGATATTTAGTTCTCAAGTCGTTCCAATCTAACGTTGTCTTCAATGGAACATTGATAAATTCACTTTTAAAAACTATTCAAAATATAACTTTTTGTTCATAATTTTTTCCAACAATCAGTATATAGGGTAAGGGGGTTAAAATTTTCAATATTTCTGAACTTTGTAACATTTAAGATTATATAGTTTTTCCTTTGATACGAACATTGTATTTGGTGATTTGAAAGTACATTTAAACAAAAAGTTAAAACTAATAATCAATTAAAATAGACGGTAGAATAGGAAAATTTTCGTTGGTAATGGAACATATTTAGATAAAAAGGAAAAGATCATTAAATAATTACTTAAAATAAGCCGTCAAAGCTAATAATAAATTATCAAATTTAAAAGAAAAACAATTTTCCGCAAATCAGCTGATAATTTCAATTCTCTACTTTAATAGTAATTAAAAATGGGAATGTTTAAGTTCTTGTAATCATAATGTTTTCTTAATTACCCCCCTATATACCCTATAAACAATGTTGAAAACCAAGTTTAAACAAAATTGTCTGAATCTTTTATTCTTAATTGTTTTATCGAAAGTATCATTGTAAATAACGTAATAAAAAATTTCCATTTTCTAACAAAAAACGTTGAATTTACAATCTCGCAACGGTTCGCCGATAGCATTGGCCACGCTCCCAATGATACACATACCGCACACGGCCCATGTACACGTATACGCACGTGAGATACGTATATCGAGACGTTACGTATACCGCCGAGCGTTACCGAAAGAGTTCTCCTCGTTTTCCCCACTATTGCTGCTGCCCATAGTATCGCTAATCAAGAGCGGAACTCCCCTATCGTGTTCGTCGATTTCTGAATTTAGCCCCGGCAGCGATCGAGTCGCTCGAGCATCGAAGGCTAACGAAACGTTACGGACATCTCCGAGCGTTAGCGAAGGAGCTCTCTCTCCTCCCTCGCGTTCCCCACTATCGCTGCTTCCCACAGTATCGCTATTGTTTTGCCCGTGGAGCAAACAAATCTCTCAAGTATGCAGCTCTATACTCATTTTCTCCTACTATGTACTGCTTTTTCATACTTACCCTTTATTGTCAATCTAAACTGCTTGATTTCAGATTTGACCCCGGCAGCGAACAAGTCCGAGAAAAGAAGTTTCACTTCAAAAAATATGATAGGATTTTAGTTTGGACAAAAATTCTGTTTGCAAAAAAAAAAGATCCTCTCCACTTTTTCTTTCATTCTTTTAAGATGAGTAGAGACTAAAAATTGAGATACGAAGACACAAAGAAAAGAAGTTTACATTGCCGGGGATTTTGTATACGGTTGAGTTTAGAGTCGGGCATGACTGTTACCATCCCGCAGCGGGAAACACATACACGCGTGAATCCAAACGAGAAGAAAAGAACGAAAAGTTTCGAGCTCGAGTGGCGAAGAAAAATTGTTTCGAAGTGGACAGTCGCGGGTAAGCCGAGCGAAAGGAGCTTACTCGATTTAATCAGCATTTGTTACACACATCACTATATACACATATGTATAATGTATATACCTATGTATATACGTAGATTTATGTATCCGAGAGTAAAGTAACTTTTCGTAAACGCAAATTAGTTGGTTAACTTCAATCTTGGTCTCTCGAAAGAACGTAGACGTGCTGAAAAAAAGGCTAAGCAAATAAATCTAAAAGCGACGCCCCGCGATATTATTTTTATATCTACATATAGGAATCGCGTCCTTCCGCATTTATTTCACGTTTCCTCTGCACTACGCAGGCGCATATTACTCATTGCCACTTGATTTCTTCGAGGGAAATAAATCAAGCGCACAATCTGTATCGGTTTGGCTTTACGATTACAAATTGAGAGAGATATTGAGAGCTCGATTTGTACATCACGGAGCTTAACATTCGATGCGAGAGTGGAAGTTTAAAAACAAACAGGAGACACCATTTACCCTTTTCCCACGTAAAGATCTCTGATGTGTGCGCTTGTTTGCATATCCATGTCTCTTGTATCGGAGCTGTATAGAGGTTACCTGTTGCAGCTTGAATTCAACCGCGATGCCAACTGCTAATGCAATATTTTACCCTGAGCTTTGTAAAAAAATACTCGAATCTCCCCCATAGCACGGAGACTCCTTTCCGCAGTTTTTTTTTTTTCAAACATAATGAGTGAGTGTGAGTTGTCGTCTCCATTGAAGTTTTCAATACTCGCATTTCCTTATTATCACAAAACTGTTTCTCTACCAAATATACATATGTATATTGGAATAGAATTAGTTTGGACAAATGTATGTTTGTTTTGTGAAACATTGCATTGCTTCTTGTTGCATCGGAAAAATTTGAATAGTATGATGGGGCCAGGATCGCAAAGTAATTAACGTTTCAGTATTTTGGTCACCAACGTTATATAAACTACCCTATATACGATATGCTTGTTCCAAGGAGGGATCTTATATATGAATAAATGATCGTCGTTGCCGCATAAGAGAGATGCGGTTGCTTCGTTTATCATGCACACGGCATGCAAATATGGAACCATTGAAGTAGGAATAAAGAACTACATAATGCTCTTTTTTTATAATTATTCCCCTACATCTTGTTCATTCCTTCTTGATATTCGCTTTGATAGCGCCTTCGCACTTAATATCCTTTCCGGAGAATCTCACTCACAAGGTTCTCCTTTAACAACTCCTTCACTTGACGATATCCTGTCTCAGCTTCCCTTCAACATACATCAATAGCGCGAATCAATAAACATTAGCGATTCAACGTGGATATTAGGTCCACTAAAGATACGAAGATTGTAGTTTCTCTGGCGAAAATGAAGTAGCGAAGTGTATAAATGCATCATCAACATACGTATACATGTGCATATGTGTGTGTTGAAATGTGTATGAAATATGTATATGTATATATGTATGTACGTCTGTACTGTACGGAAAATGGGAAAAATGTCGTCGTTAAAAAAATCCGATAGCTCTTTATTAAAAATTGGGAGAATTGAATAGAAACTTTCGGTACATTAATCGAATTTCTTTTTACTCGCATGCATGTATTACTCGAATCCGAGTTCGAATTTACTTTCCGAGTTCGATATACCAGTGAATAGTAAATAGATTAATTTTCCTCGTAAAGTTCATGCCCAACTGGCCGTGATGAAGACGCGATCGTGTATTTATTCATGCATTAAGTTTGACCAAGCTGTTATTACGGGGAGCAAACTAGAGTTTTCAGTTTCTGCCAACAGTTGGAACGCTTCAAGCTTATCCATAAAAAATGTTTCCCCTGAGATTATTTCATCGTTCGCACCGATAGGGAAGGCAGTATATACATATATGTATATGTTAAAAAATATATCATCTAATGATTATAAATATGCAATGGGTTTATTAAGCCAACGCGATCTGATGCGCAAGTAAATTGAAAAATGATGAAAAATATAAAAGTGAAAAGAAAATTGATGTTAAATTGAATGAATTGAGAGATTAAAAGAGTATGAGAATATGGTGGCTGGTAGAGAAGTTAACAATTGTTTCGTTTCGTCGATAATTACTTGCCGAAAGGAAAAAGAGAAAATAAAATGGAAAAGCGTCTCTATTTCATGTATTGGAGCGTCAGCTGGCCGGGAAAGGCGAAGGAAAAAAGGTGCGATAGTACAAATGAGGAGCGAAGATATGATTGTAAGTAAGGTATTCGTTTTTCTCATTGAAACATGAAAACATGTTCGAAACAAGATCGTTTGTCGTTCACGGAAGGTCTCGCCTCGAGGCTTCATCAGGGTGGGGATCTCGAAAAATACACATACGAAGAGTACACAGAGGGAATTGAGGACAAAGGAAGCAGGAGGAAGGTACGTGGAACGCTGGAGCGACCAGAAACGAGACCGAGGTGTCGCGAATTTCAATTTGTTCTCTCTGGAGGACCGTGAACAAACTTAGCGCGACTGTTGGCACGTTTCTCCTCCTATCGTTCTGTCTTATATACTTCTTGGTTCTCCGGCGGAGAGAGAGAAAGAGAGAGAGAGAGAGAAGCTACTATACGAGAAATCAAGCATCGTTCACTCTGAACTATAGATTTGAACGGTAAACTTTGTACACAGGAAATCGAATGCCTCCGTGATTTTCGAAAATCAACGAAAAGGACAGATTTTTTTCGCTCTTCGAACGAATTCGAACTCTCAAGGTGAATTATTATACAATTTCATTCATTTAATCATGGTATATACGCGTGAAAACGCAATATTTTTCGGAAAATAAATAATGAAAATATTAACAATATTTTATTAAGAGCTTTTTTCTCGATATAGAATACTAAATTTGTTATTGAATAAAATACAAATACAATCTAAACATGAATAATTGTCAAAAACTTACCAAACAAATGAAAAACTTTACCTCTGAATTGCCATACGAACATTAAAAATATTTTAGTGAATCTCCAATTGTGATTGCTCATTAAAATCAAACGAAAGGAATGTCAGCTTTGCGTATTTATTTTTTGTTTCTGATACATACATACGAGTGTGCTTCACTTAATTGATAGACCTTTCGGTAAAGATAGCACATAGAATGAGTTGCGTTCGATTTGACTCTGTTTCACCGGATCTAAAGTTTTAATTTTTTCCTCTTCTTTCAATTTTCCTCTTTCCCTATTTCTCGTTTACGCGAGCAACATTTGGTAAATATTTAAAGGGACCGGATGGCTTGGAGCTTCGCACTGCGATTGATTAACTGAAATTGGCCCCGTACGCGCGATAAATGCATTTTACGGAATTGGTTCATTAAAGTGTTTTTTGCCCAGTGTTCATCCAATGCGATTTACAGAAATTAACTCGTTAAGCAAAAGCCGCAAAGTCTCTTGATTGCTCAATGTTTTTAGCATTTTGTAAAAAAATGTTTCCATTGCAATATACTATTTCATTTAAAAAAAGATATGCCAAAAATAATGTTTAATAGAAATAATGAACATCAAGAACATGAAAAAAAAAATTGAAGATAATAAACATTGTATAAAAATATATGTGAAATAATCTACCGAATGGCTATAGTTTTTAACGTCAATTATATATATATATTTATAAAGAATAAGAGCACAAAGACACAATGACGATGGATGAAGAAGGAATAAGATGATGAAAAAGAAAGTTCAAGAGAAAAAAGAAGAAAGCAAATGAGACTGAGGGTGTGTTGGCTTGACTAACCGATGACTACGCAAATTCCGACACTTGAATTCATTGATTTTCATACAATTCTCCTTTTACACAAATGTCGTTAAAGGCTTATTTTCCTCAAGAGGCCGAATGTATAATGTCTAATTTTGTATGTGAAATAAATTCTAAGTCACTGAAATTCATGGAGTACACTTGGTTAGAGATATTTTTTCGTGTTTCATTGGCGACCCGTTCTCTTCTGATTTTATAATAGGAGTTATTCATTAGCCGTGACGTTCGCATTCAATGGAATATAAACCATTATTATACAGCGTCGCGAAAAGCGAAAGGAAGTGTCAGGACACATGATAGAAAATTGAAAATGATGTAATCAACAGCAGGATGGAACATACATACCACGCGCATCCAAGAGAGGAAACGGACTCGCGGGAGGGAGCTACGATTTCCATCGGATTTTCCACTTTGTGATAGCGTTTCCGATAGATTAATATCCGTCTCGACGCGAATTCAACCTTTCTCCTCTCTATTTTATCATTTTCTACCTTTCTCTGTTTTCCCTGCAATTTTAAATTCTCTCGAAACCCCTTCTCACATCTTTGCTGTATTACCATTTTCCAGCACCTTTTTCACTTTCAAATTTCGATTTCTCTCTCTCTCTCTCTCTGTATCTGAAATGTTTTCGAAAATTGATTTTTTTCTTTTTAATTCGTTGCATTGACGGTAATTGTCTTCGTTATATACTGATGCCTCGAATTTCATGTATATATGCGCCACGCGAATCGTGATCAAATTTAACGATCCATGAGAGTTGAGATAATGGCCAGGGAAATAGAAAAACCAATTGTTTCGTGACAGACAAGCATAGTTCTTCATTTAGTTCTAGGATTTCTGCATTAATGAGCGCTCTCATGGCAAAATTCAGTACTTCGGAACAATTTTTTGTCTGTGCCTGTCATCGTCATCCCTCTCTCTCTCTCTCTCTCTCTCTCTCTCTCTCTCTCTCTCTCTCTCTCTCTCTCTCTCTCTTACATCTTTTTTCCATCACGTAAAAACGATCATGGCACCCAAACAGAAGACTGAAGATACAGAAACACTGAGCTTGCTTGCCGCTACTCTGATGCGGTTCATCTCACGATATTAGACCCTTTCGCCTACATATAAAATAACATAATTTCCTCTCCCCTCGTATTTCACCGATACGAAGTTCAATTCTCTTTACTTATCGTTTTATTAATGTGGTTAATTGTCAGTATTGAATGTTATTCAGCAAAATTGATTTGGCAACCCACCCAGGCATTCAAAGTACATTAAAAGCGTGCTAATCAGCATTTTGGGAAACTTATTTATCTAATTTTTGGCTGTTGTATAATCCAAATATAAAATCCTGTGGAAAAATTATCAAACGTTGCAGTGATCTTCAATTTAACAAAATCATTGAATACTATCGGTTAAAAAATTTTTTTCATAAAAATTATTTATTGATATTATTGTAATTTTATATGTATAGTTCTTCGATCACACAATTTTTTACGAACTGAATTTATTATAAGTTATTTTATGCAATTCCAAAGGTCATCATAATTATTTACAAAAAAAATTTACGCAAGTACCAATGCGTCTTGCCGGGCAGAAAGTGATAGTTGTCTGCCCGCTGAGCGAAGTTGCAGTTTTATTTTCAATCCTGTTAGAGCACCTTTTCTTTATTTCGTGTCTTTATAACTGTCATTCTTTCGCTATTTGTCTAAAATTAACTAATTTCGGTCGGCTCAACAGACATTGAAACTAGCATTTTTAATGGAAATTATATGAAAAATATAATGTGCGACGCGGGATGAAACGAAACGATTTCGCTCGCTTCGCTCGGGCAGACAACTCTCACTCTGGTCTGAAATCGTTTCCTTTCACCCCTAATAGTCACACAATACACTATTTATCATCTCTAATAATATGTATACATATGACTGTAATAATGAGTACGGAAAAATCAAGAAACATGAGTTTGGGATCCGATAATTATTAATTGACAAAGTCTAATCTTATACCAATTGAATCTGCCGTCGAGAGTGTGCGACGCGCGGTCCGAAAAAGTTTAAGTAGTACGAGTCAGTAATGGTCAGTCGAGTAGCTGTGTGGAAACTCGGACTGACCGATTTATACGAAGAATATACATGTTGAGAATACTTGTATAATACTATAAAAGAGATGCATATTATTGCGGATACAATTGAATAACTGGTATCCGAAAAATAAGGGTTAAAATTTAGACATTCCGGTAAAATGGAGGCACTCTTTTATCTAGGCTCTTATGCAAATTGTGAAATGTGAAGTACTCCATGGTAATATGAAGCTTAAATTTACCAACGCACGCACTTGAACATGCAGAAACATAAAGAGTGAAATTGTGAGAAAAGCAGACCCGGAATAAAGAATAGAGTGAACAGAGAGAGAGAGAGAGAGAGAGAGTTTGTGTGTGTGTGTGTGTACGAGTGAGAAGGGAGGAAAGAAACGGGAAGCCCCTTGACACGGTTAATATTTTCGCAATCAAGTTCTCGTCTCATCTACCTTCGAAGCGTATTTATTACAGTGGCTCACAGGGGGCCAATATTGCCTGCGATAAATCGGCCTCGACGTATGACCGTGAGCTTTTTACTCTCACGCTTTCAGACTCTCCTGTTTCCGATCTTGTTTTTCCCTCTATCTCTTTCTTTTCATTTCTCTCTTTCCCTTCCCGATATAGATTATCGGGCCGCCTCGTCGCATCCATAACGATCGATAAGAACTTCTGGTGAAATCGAATGTATCGTTTATTCAGACTCTCCGTGAGCATGAGCGAAAAGTTTGCGAACGCGAACAATATCGATTTGCTCTATACGTATACCTACGTATAAACCGTAACGATTTTTCATTGGGTCCTTTCACCATCGGTCGGAAATACTTCGAGGGCTGATGCGTTTCTACATCTCCTAATTTCAAATTTAAATCCCACTGCCATGGTCTCGTCAACCTCTCGCTCCAGAATCCGATCATTTTCTTACAGAGGTTGACAAGTCATTTCGCGATTTTATAAATTCGCTCACGAATCTTATCCGGCGGGATAAATTATTACATTGCAAAATTTATTCCCACGAGTGTGTCGTCGAGATGATGATTCTTCAACATGCACGAAACTGTTTTTATTTTTTTTCTTTACTAATACCTCGAGTTTTGTGATACTTTGCAATTTTCTATAATATTATTTTCTAACATATACCTATCTACCCAAGTATATATGTATGTATATTAGGGTGTCCGTTATTTACCAAGTTGGCTTTTTTCGCTTAGGCGCCGTCTAAATAATTAGTTTATAACCTAAAAATATGTTGAAAAAAAAAGCAGCCCCTCCGATGTCGTTAAACCGTGCCTAAATGACGATACTTTTCCCATTTAAATAACATGGCGATTTTTCACTTTTCAGAAATCAT
>JAPYYX010003830.1:0-14116 GCA_030522605.1 Cremastinae sp. B BG-2022a | reverse complement strand
AGGTTAACTCTCTTTTCATGCATAGGATAAATTGTGAAGTTTTCATAATACTTATCTGATTGCGATTTTTGGGTAAGCAATGCCGGTTTCTTTTCTGCTATAATATCAATATTGGTGACATTGTCCCCGCCTTTCGATGAAGGCGGCAATGGAGCAATCGTCGGCAACGAAGGAGGCACGTGACTATTCTCTTGATACTCAAGATCGTTCATGTTATGCGGCAATAATTTGTCATGGCTCAGTGGCAATTCAATTTTCGAGTAAAGAGGATTATTTTGTCTCAGCCAATTCAAGGAACTCCACACCTTTTTTAAATCTACCAGTCGTTCCCATACAAACTTGGCCTTTGTAGGAATACCACGAACTAATATATACAACTCGTGAAATCGATTAATGGCTTCAGTTGGAGGACAAATTTTTTTCAATGTTTCTTCAATCGGCAACGGTAAAATAAAATTTGTTCCAACGGCTTTTGGAATCATCCATTTGCTAGGCATTTTTTTATTCATAACTGTACCTGCTCGTTGAACAATTTGAAATGCTTTTGCCCGTTGGATTAAGGTTTCTTCACATGCGTTTAAGCAAGTCAATTCAGAGGGAATACACCGAACATATAAATTATTCATTATACACGTTGGCGGTAATTTGTTTGCTTTAAATTTTCCATGGCAATATCTACATATATAATTTTCATTCTCTGGACAACAATTTTCGAAAAGAAAATCTTTGAACCGCTCCCAATAATCACCAGGATAGCTGACCTCTGAAATTGCAATGCGAACAAGATTGCTCGATGAGCAAAGCTTATCGCAGGAAATACAGGATAGTTGAGGCACATCCATCATTCGCTTTGCTATCTTTCTAAAGCCTGACATGTACTTAGATTTTATATCGCTTTCGTCTAAATTAACCTCCGATGACGGAACATAGAAAGCCTGAGCTGTTCTTTGCGCTTTCTCCGCAATGGCTTGCAATGCACCGATATCATTTGTATTAAGTGCTTCGTCCAGTTTCAGAAACTTAGTCTGTGCCGCAATCAGGGAATAGATAACGTACTTAATGTGCCGCACGAGAGGAAAATGCACGGATAATATCTGCAGGGAAAGAAATTTCGAGTTGCATTTGTCCGGACGAACATAACAACAGAGCGGATGACCAAGCTTGTCATTGATATAGATCAGACGCGAACCGTTGGAACATTTATGGTAACGAATTAAAAATTGGCTCAACTTCGATACCGTACAGCCCATCAACAGCTTATAATAATCTATTAATTCACGGACCAACCATTTATCATCAGTTTTACACATTGGACCGCACTTCCACATTTTTGCTGCTTTTTTATTTTCTGAAACTATAAGAGGTAAAATATTTATCGCTTGGCCTTTTGCGTTCATAATTATTGGTTCTTCTTGTTGATATGTATTGTAAGTGACATCGGTAAAATAAGCCTCTGTTGACGCTTTATGCAAAGATTCTCCACATAAAAGATGCAAGTATTTAGCATCACTTTCAGAAATATTACCTGCAATACGTGTCAAACATACTTCAAT
This sequence comes from Cremastinae sp. B BG-2022a, assembly GCA_030522605.1. Taxonomy (NCBI): domain Eukaryota; kingdom Metazoa; phylum Arthropoda; class Insecta; order Hymenoptera; family Ichneumonidae; species Cremastinae sp. B BG-2022a. The sequence goes on along the minus strand of JAPYYX010003830.1, from coordinate 12,563 downwards.
TTTTTCTTTTACGGTCTTCAGAGATTTCACCATTATCCGCATAAACTGACGCCTGCAATGAAAAACCCATTTTATTATTCTTTCAGCTTCAACACGGGCACTCACGGGATCTTCCATACGTAAGGCCGTGCTGACTTTCTGAATATATTTTTCTCTGGTAAATTGCGTCTTTATCATAGTGTTTTTTTCCAAGAATTTGGTATATTTCTTCTTTATTTTATCCGTGACTGAAATTTTGTTTTTTCGATCCTCAATCAATCTTTGTTCGTCAGTCGCGGCCTCCACATCTTTTTGTTTTTTCTTAAATTCTTTTTTCTTTTTTTTTTTATCCGAAATTTTCGTCGTTTTTTTACGATCGCGAATTAAATGTTCACGTTTAGAATCATTTCCGATTACTTCAGAAATTTGATTATTTTGGTTGTCATCAGTAGATTTCGTTTCGTGTTTAATGGAAACATGGTTATCTTGAGATAATTTAACACTGGAATCCTTTTTCGTATCTTTCCTTGATGTAGATGGTGAACATTTACGTTTCCTTGATGGGTTTCTCTGTTGTCCACCAGAAGTTTTTCTTTTTTTAGCTCCTTTAGAATCAATGATTTCGATTTTCCGTTTTTCTGCTTTTCTTTTTGCTGATGATGGGACTACAACGTTAACTACATTTCTATATGGAAAATGTTCGATGTTTTTATACTTAAAAATACGTAAGCAGTGTTCCCGCATGAGCTCATGTTCATAAAGAATGTTTTCTGGACGCTTACCACAGTATATTGACACAGCAAACGCAATAGCAAACAAACCGCAATCGTTACCATTGCATTGAATATCAACGGAAGGAAAGATAACTGAATCCCTTTTTTCAAAATCGATACAAGGGAATAATTTACTCAGATAAATCTTGTGATGACTATGGAGCTCTTTGCTTCCAATCGAATCAAACACATAAATATTTTTTGTGTCGTAGTAACTGCAAACCCAATGCCCATTTAGGTGTGGATGATACTTATTCGTGATTAAGCTATCACAACTAAACAATATTTGAATATGTCTCTTTTCGGGTATAACAGCCTTAATTCGATCAGGTCGATAAAGGTGATATGGAGATTGTTGGTCGAATTCAAAATTAGATGCTACGCGTAAAAGCACACCGAATTCGTCGATATGATCAGAATTCAGTTTCGAACCATCACTAATAAGTCGATATTGACGTTCGCAGAAGTTCTCGACTGGACTGTTTTCTGTATCATCATCGCTAACATTGATAACATTAACGTTGTTTTCAATGATGATTCCATCATTTTTACCGTTATATTTAGTAACAGTCATTTGGTCATGACTTTTTATATTGACTAGCGTTTCCTCACGGAGAATCATAGTATTGACGTTGGTAGAAGTAGTCTCATTCGTGAACAGCCTATTATTGTGATCCGTAAAAGCTGTACCAATTCTTTTTTCTCTTTTCGCATCATCGTTATTTACGGCAGCAGTATCCTCCTTGACCCGTAAGGATTGTGAGTTAGCGGACGGGTTCAGAAGAAGTACACTTTTCACGTGTTCACTTACTGAAATATTTTGCTCCACTTTTGGCGATGATGAGAAGAGCTCATGACCATTTGAACACGGAAAGTGCTGAATACAATTTTGTTCGAGCATTTTTATCAAATGCGAGCGCATTCCGGAATTGCAATATCTCACATTTTCGGGTTTTAAACCGAATAGTATAGAAGTAGCAAATGCCATAGAGTATAGGGCACAATCATTACCGTTTGGTTGTTGATCAACCAATGGAAACAGGACTGAGTCAGCTCTATGAAAATCATAAAATGGAAATAACTTTTCCAAATAAATTTTTTGGTGACGATGTAGACTGTTATTACGATGCGCTGAGTCATAAATGTATACTTGTTTGCCGTCGTAATAACTACAAACCCAGTGTCCTCCCTTGGGTTCCTGCCATTCTTGACTTTCGCTTGGAATTAAGCTTTGACAGCTAAACAATATTTGAACATGTTTTTCACCTTCGGCAACTGGCTGAATATAGTGTGGCATATATAAGAAAACCTGTGGTTGCATTTCCGATTTCAAATTACCAGCAGCAGTAAATAATCGCGCGAATTGTTCGATGTGATCATCATCGAGCCACTCATTATTCATTATACATCCGTACTTTCGGCTCCGATTCGATTGCATCGATTTGGTTGGTTTCCCGAAGGACTTTATGAAACTTTGATTTTTGTTTAAGTCAAGACCGGTGGAAATCTCCTTTTTCAGTGAACCTGAGCGATGGATAGCAGTGGCACAAAACTTGTTTTCACCAGGTATATCATTTTTATTAACGACCGCGTTCAAATGTCCAATATCATCTTTCTTTTTTTTATTCACTCGTTGCTGAAATCGTGATTCCCTTTTTTTCCGTCTTCTCTGAACTGTTTGCAATGAAGGAATATCAGTGAGAACAGGCACTTGACACGGAAAGTGCTCGACGCACTTGGATTTTAACATATCCAACATATGAGATTGCATTGTTGCACATGAGTATCTCACTTTCTCAGGCTTCAAATCGAATAGAATCGAAGTAGCAAATGCTATTGAGTAAATCAATGACTCACTGCAATTCGACTGTTCATCCACCGAAGGAAATTGAATAGAACCGACAACTTCCAAATCGTAAAATGGGTACAATTTTGCTAACAAATTCCTGTAGTGATCACGAAGTTTGTGCTGACGAGAAGAATCGTAAACGTATAATTTTTTTGCGTCATAATAAATGCAAGCCCATTGTTTGCATGAAAACTGATCATGCTTATTCGTACAGCCGATGGTATCGCAGTTGCAAAAAATAATTTGTATATCTTTTTTATTTCGTTGAACGAGTTGAGGCCCGTGTCGATGCAATGGCTGCATTTGACCGAATCCAGCACTTACTGTTGGATTATTGAATAACTCGATAAAGTTATCAATTAAGATAAAACTGTCGAAGTTCAACATTTTTCCGAAATTCATGGTAAATGGAGATAGTGGTTGTAATTGAATAAAATCAATTAAAGCGCTCAAAATTTTTTACCATTTAACAGAAGGTAACAACTTTTAAAATGTAAAAAATCGAGCAGCTGGAGGCGCTTAAAGCTGCCTAATAGTATTTCTCTCCCGTTATGAGGGATAGTATACTATGCAGTGTTGAAAAATAACACTGGGTGTCCGAATTCCGTAGAATAGACACTTAAAGTCGTATAACGTCTTTAAATTCACCGATCTCCAAATACAATTTGTATCATTTAATTAAAGAAAAAGAATAGGGTAAATGAATCATGGAACGGAAGGATAGTAGGATAAATAGCTGGGAAAAAAATGAAAAACGTTGTCACTCTTGATTGAAATCTCGAATAACTGTAAATAAAAAAATAATAAATATGTAGATATCATGAGTATTTTCAAGTAATGTATTCCAAACTTTGACATTTGACACGTGGTAAATGTAATAAATTACTTCCGAAAAGTTGTTTTTTGATCAGAAATTTTTAGTTTTTTAAATTTTAAACAACAATGGTTGTTTTGAACTGATTTTGCATTGCCAAAAATCAAAATTTTTCCTAGCACAATTTTAATCTTGCTTGGAAATATTTCCTTTATTCAATAATATTAAAAAATAGAAAAAATCAAAACACAGTAGTGTCAGTTTTTACTAATCACCACTGAAAGAAGAACAGGTAATTGATAGTAATGAAATACAAAAAAGTGTATCACGATCAAATACGTATGAAATTTTCCGATCATTTTTTTAACCTGAATATCTAAGATCGCATTAGAGTCGCAAAAAATATATGTTAACGAACAATTTTTGGTAAAAAAATGCAAGTCAATACGAAAAAACGCGAAAATCTGTAAAAACTGCCGACGCCATGGATCTGCCGATGGAGAAGTCAAATGACTTAACTCATCAAGTCCCGGAGCTCGCCAAATTCGACAAAATTTGGATGTTATTCTTTCGAATATTACATATGTTTGAAAAAAGTTTTAAAATCTCATGTCAGTCACAAAATTTTCTGCGCTTTCCAAATATGTTCTCAAAATTTTTCTAACATCAACATTTTAAAAGTAATTCACAATTTTCTTCTAAAAACGCGATTTGGTTAATACAAAAATTTGTTTTATCGATATTTTTTAATGAAAACGGTGAAATACATATCTTTTCACAAACAGAAAAGTGTTCTCAACATGGCGGTTCTCAAAATGGCGTCCGAACGTATTTTTAAACAAATAAACTGAACACTGTAGCTCAATAACTATGATTTTTTCCAAAAAAATAGTAAAAACAAAAAGTGTTTAGAATTTATGAAGGAATAAACTGGAATTTTTTTAGATTTTTTCGTGACATTTTTTCAATTTTGTTTGAATTTTTAGAAAAATGTTAAAAGTTTACAAAATTTTCTGGAAAAATTCCAGCACATTTGATGAATTCTGAATTTTTTCATTCTTTGCAATTTTTCTGAAAAGTTGACAGTTTTAAAAAAAAATGACAAACATCAAGTTTGGTATTTTTTTCTGGAAAACTATAATCTTTTATGAAAAATTGTAAAGAGCATAAAATGCTTAGAATATAGCTAGGAATTCACTGGAATTTTTCCAGAAATATTTGTCGTTTTTAACATTTCTTAAAAACCTCAGCAATAAGATTGCAGTAAAAATGTCATCAAAAAAATCTGAAAAAATGCAAGTATATTCATAGATCAATTCTAAACACTTTTGTTCTCACAATTTTTTTTGAAAAAACTTATAGTTTTTGAGCTACAGTGTTCGAAAGTTTATTTTTTTAAATACGTTCGGAAGCCATTTTCAGAACCGCCATGTTGAATTTTTGGGTCTACAACCCGCCTATCTTTTGGTCTATAAATTGAGGACACCTTTCTGTTTGTGAAAAGATGCGTATTTCGTCGTTTTCATAAAAAAATGTTGGATGTAGAACGAATTTTTGTATGAAAACAATCGCGATTTTTGCAGAAATTTTTTAATAACTTTTGAAATATTGACGTTAGAAAAATTGTGAGAATATATTCGGAAATGGGAGAATATTTTACATCGAACATAAGATTTTTTAATTTGTTCCAAACATGGATACTATAAGAAAAAAGAGCACGAAAATTTTGTCCAGTTTGGCGTTTACCGGGACTTAATGAGTTTATTTTAATAAATCTTAAATATTATTATTTTTCTAATTTGTGGACAGTAATTTTTAGTGATATATTTCAAAGTGTAAAAACGACTTTTTTCTGCAATTCTGTAAAAAGTGAAAAACAACTTTTTGGAAAATTTTACACACGGACTGTCATTTGATTAGTGAATACTCGATCAAAGAAATTATTCCTCCCAGAGAACACAGTAATTTTGCTATCACATACAAGTTATGTATTCAAAACACCAATTTATATTATCTGAGTATCATATGCTTCTTCAGAATCCGTAGCAAGTTATAGATCTAACAATAAGAGTACCTGACAACGTAAATTAATTCGATGTTACGTAAGCAGTAACATTGTTATCTAATTTTTTCTTATACGAAATGTGAGCTGATTTCCAAAAAGTCAAGTAATTCTATTGTTTTATTGCTTTCTTAGGATTTCGAAAAAAAATTTGCCAAACCTATCTCGATATTATCTATACACTTGGTACATCTCGCGATACTTATCGTTAAAAAACGGATTTCTTGTATTTTGTCATGTGCTGTACATCGCAATTTTCAATCTTTAATATGACGACTATTAGATCGTGAAACTTGCAAAAATATTGCATAAAATCGTTCATAGAACTTCAAGGAAGTTTCTCTTATTTTTCGAAAAAAATTTAAAGTTTTCTTTAAATTATTTTTATGCGGACGTAGCAATTCAAGGTCATGTTGAAATGACTTGAATTACGACTATAAATATGAATAAAAATTAAAAATCGCAGCCCCAATGATTTTTCGCAGTGAAAAACTGATTTTTGCGTCTTTTTTTCAAGGAAATAATTTTTTTTCCATGTTGTCATCGATTTTGGTAAAAAAATTTTTACATACCTTATATGATAGGTAAATACGATACGAGACGGTAATATAAATATACGATAGCTATAGTATACTCAAGCATTTTTTTCATCTCCATCTCACTGATATATTCTGTACACCCACAGTTTAAAAAAATGGACTGGTCAATTTACACAAGCTACAGAGTTTTTCGATTTTATAGGTTTCGGATTTCTCCCTCAAAATCGAATAATTGAACTTCAAGAAATTAAAGTATATTCCTTTCGATCCCAAGAATCTCCTTTGGGCCAAATTTTCATGAGAATTCATTTATAATTAATAAAAAAATAAACAAACAACGGGCGCGTCTCCCGCGAGAAAGCTGCTGTCCGATGTTTATTTATTTTTCTATGAATCAATAAATTGAGTCAAAATTCTCATGAAAATTTGGACCAGAGGACAATTCTTGGTATCGAAAGGAATATCCTGTAATTTTTTGAAGTATAATTAATCGATTTTGAGAGAGGAACCCGAAGCCTACAAAATCTAGTAACATTGAGGGTTGTAGTTATTCATAAGGTCGTGTTAGGTAACCTCAAATTTAGAGTACGTTGCTCTTGGGTTCATTTGCAACATTTTTTCTTAATAAAGATAAGCTTAGAACCAATTGGCACAGGGATAAGCTAAAAAAACTGTTGATTTTTCTGCACCGCTACAAAACTACCTGAAGTTATTGGGAGAAGGTAAAAGAATGATTAGCATTATGCTGGAACGTTAAGTTGCAGTTATAATTCAGAATGCACTATTATATGGGAGCGTTGGGTGGTTTTACCCTCGCGTATCAGAGTTCAGCAATCTCGGGATACGCGTTAATCAAAAAGCGAAATCAGCGAGTACGTAGGCTCTTGTTGATCTTGACTTACACATATTGTCGAAATAATATCTTACTACAATTTAACAAAATTATGTTGTATGCTAATTTTTGGTCACTTTTTTTTAAGTTAGTCGCTGTCAGGTATTAAGGTTTTTGAAGACTGTTCGAGAAGTAAGTTTTTATATAATTTGTAAAATATACTATTTCTTTGAAAATAATAATGTAAAAATATTGTTTATATTCATGCGGACGTTATATTTATGCAGAATATTATTCATATTCATGCGTTTTAATTAGCATTTTTTCAAATATCTTGAAAGCCGCTCACGGTACCCGAAAATTTACTTATGGGTAATAAAACTATGTATCTTTTTCGACAGAAGCTTTTCCTGTAAAATTATTAATCAAAATCAACACGAAAAAAGTTTAAATACTCGAATTTCTATTCCACCATACTTTTGATCGTTTTAACTTGCATTTGTGTAAATATATCTGAAACCGCTCATCATGGGCGAAAATTTACTCTCATCGTTCACATGAATGGGAAAATTTTGTATCTTTTTCGTCTGAAACTTCTCTCTGTAAAATAATTATTTAGGAAGCTGCACGAAAAATTGTGTATAAGTTCTCGAATTCCTCTTTCCTCTTTCACGGGATGATCGATAGTTTCAATTTTTATTCGTGTAAATATCTCAAAAACGATCATTCATTGTGTACGAAAATGTACTCCATTGGTAATAGAATATTGTACCTTTTTTGTCCGAAACGATTTTCTTTACAATTATTATTCAGAAAACTGTACGAAAACCCGTGTGAATATTTGAATTTATTTCTCATGATATGTTCAATTCAATTGTCTCAAAAATATATCGAAAATAACTTATATAGGAAAATAAAACGTTTTTTGCAAGATTCTTATTGTAAGTGCATGAAAAAGTGTACAAACTCTCGAATTCCTCTCTGACGGAATGTTTGGTCATTGCCATTTACTTTTAGAAATATTTTCAAAACCGCTTAATGTACGCTTTCATCCTTGTCGATAAAAAAATTGTGTACTTATACCATCAAAACTTTGTTCTGTAAACTTATTATTCAAAAATGTGGCACGAATAACTCTATGAGCACTCGAATTTATCTTCCATACGACACAACCGATTATTGCGTTGAAAGTACATTTTCTTATGTATCTCGTAAGCCTCTCACTGTACGTTAATTAATTAAAATATACTCTTATTTTTGGTCCTGCCAAAATTATCTCAATTTTTGTATAATTATATCATTTCTGTGAAATCATTATATTATTTAGAAAGCTGCACGAGAAATCTGAAATCAATACTTCAATGTTGAATGCTAAGGGAATATGAAACTAACAATATGCAATATTGAACACAGCAACAACATATTTATTTTCATACATCATAATTTAGTAAAAAGTTGGGTGCCAATATTGTGGCATTGGTGCCAATGTCGAACTTCTCAGTTGAGGCTGTGGTATAGCAACTGACGGCCATACCATTTGCATCGATGGCCAGGAAGATTGCATTGGTAGCAATGGTCTCGGGACCATCTGCACCGTTTGTTCGGGTACATGCGCTTTTGCCTCCTCTCGTAGTACCTCCAAGACTTCATTCTAGAAATAATATCGTATTAAGTCGAGCTCATGTAGCGAATTATATCATCGTATCCAAAAACAGAACTATGAACTATTATCGAAATATGTACATGAATTATTATCCGTTGCCTGTATTTACCTTGAAGTCTTCTTTACGCTGTCTTCGACTCCATGTTTTTTTAAGTCGTCGCTTCTGTTGAAATCGTTTCAGTCTTAGACTTGCTTGTTTTTGTTGCCAATCTTGTAACTGTTCTCGTTGTATAAGTTGTTGTTCTTCTTGTACGGGTTGTTGTTCTTGTTGTACGTATTGTTGCTCGTCATCTTGTATGTGTTGTTGCTCCTTTACTTGTCTTTTTCGTCGCCTATCTCCTTGTATTTGTTGTTGCTCATCGTTTTGTTTGTGTTGGTGCTCCTGTTCCTGTCTTTTTTGTTGCCCGTCTCTTTGTACGTGTTGCTGCTTCGCTTCCTGTTCTTTTTGTTGCCCGTCTCTTTGTATCTGTTGTTGCTCATCGTTTTTTTTGTGTTGCTGCTCCTCTTCCTGTCTTTTTTGTTGCCCATCTTTTTGTATTTGTTGTTGCTGTTCCTGCTGAATTTTTCGCTCTTTTTCCTGTCCTTCTTGTTGCATTTCTCTATGTATTTGTTGTTGCTCTGCGTATTTAATTACTTGATCTTTTTTTTCTTTCTGATTTTGAATATATTTTTCCCGTTCTGCAAGCTGGTTTGGAGGTGCTTGTTCTTCTTTCCCCCCATAATTGTGTTCACCAAGTTGTGGGCTCTCTGGCGCCTCGCCTGTGCAGCGCGTATCATAACAGAAAGGAGAGCACGGCCGAACATCTAATTTTAACTGTAGCAATTTGCAGCGCTCATTGGAAGCAGCGAGATGCATCTGCAGATTCATCACATTTTTTTGCAAGTCCAAAATAGTTCTGATGTATTTGTCGATCAATGGAATCGCAGATGCGTCCACGGTTGCAGTGACACCGCTAAAGGTAACGTTATATTTTTTTCCTCTATGTTCGTCGTTCAACTGTTCTTGGCTCTGTGGTTTTTTTTTATCTTCACATCCATCGACTAATGTTTGTTGCTGCTTATGTTCTTGTTGATTGTCTCCCTGGTCCCGTTGCTGGTCTTGCTGTTGTAGTCCTTCTTCTGCATCCTGCTGTCGCTGTCGTTTTTCCCGAAGATTTTTCGTCTCTTTGCGTACCATAGCTCGTTTGCGTTTCTTCTTCGTAGGAGAAGTCATTTTTTGAAGTCTTTCCAGCCGAGGGATTTCATCGTCATCAAAGTTTCCTTCCTTAAAGAAAATATTCGATACTTTTCTCATTTTTAGGCTATATGCATTTCTAAAGTGAACGAAAAAAACTTACTTCTGCCGTATCCTTGGATCCAGCTGAAACAAACGAAAGGATTAGACGAATGGAAAGAAAATTTATAATTAACCTCATAAATAATATTTAAGAACAAAACGAAAACAAAGAAATGGCATCATCTCCGAGAATGTGCAGCCCCGGAGAAATAGAAACGTGAATGAGTACGCAGACGCACCTTTCACCATCTCAGCTGAAAGAAGTATTAAACAAAACGACTTCGACGTCGTTGCCTACAAATGCATGCTCTAAGATCTGGAAACACAATTGTGCAAACATGCAGACGCTGATTACAATTTTTTTGAAATATCACGAGTGCATAAAAACATTTTTTTGCAATTTTCGTTCAAGAGAAGAATCGAAAATAATATCAATTTCCAAGTGGAAATGTATTTCAGTGTATACATGCATGCGCTCGTCATCAATTAGATAAAAAAATGATCCTGAGTCTCCGAGAGCGTATTTATCTCGGAGACGTCAGCGCATGTTCAAACATGCGCTCGAACGCCATTTTTATTGAAAAAAGTAAAAAACTGATTAAAAAATTGATTTCAACCTCGTTCTTTCCAAGAGCATACTATCATCCATGATTCCAGATTAGAAAATATAAACACGTGGTGTCGCAAACAGATGTCCTTAACCATTGTCGTTGTAAAAAAAACAATAATCTGGCTTCATGAAATATGAACGCATGTAAAATGCAAGCGGTCATTGTCACTTTTATAGATAAAATAGATTTGTAAAAAATCAGATATTGACTTTGACGACAATTTCGAGAACATGCTGTCACAAAGACATTAAAGTATACGTACGTAAGAACACGCGTCTCATTAAAAAAAAAAGAAAATTGTTTTTCCGTTTCCCAATCGAGATTACGTGGATGCACCCATGGTCTACATGCATATTTTTTGAAAAACGAGAAGTTCGTAGACATATTCCTCGCCACTTTCGTTAAAAAAAATTATCGAAAGTAAAGTCAATTTTGAAGTTGAAATGAATTCCAGTGTATACATGCTCGCGCTCGTTGCCATTTGTGTTGAAAAAAAGTCCTGAGTTTCCGAAAGCATGCTATGTCGGAAACACGAGCGTATGTTCATGTATGCGCTCGTCGCCATTTTTATTGAAAAAAATAATAAAAACGAACTTCGACATCGGCCTTTCCGGAGAGTGTGCTCCCGGAGACGGGTATATATGCAGACGTATAGTTGTCACCATTTTTAGTAGAAAGGAAAAATTAAAAAAAGTAGACTTCCACGTCGCCTTTTCCAAGATCCTGCTAAAGCATGGAGATTAGAAAATATAAACACATTATAAACACATATACACACAGATGCCCTTGACCGTTTTCATTGAAAAAAAGAAAACAATAATCCGACGTCGTTAGATACGAAGGCGTATACATGCAAGCGTATTTCGGCTTCTTTTTGAAAAAGAAATTGTAAAAAAATCAGACGTCGATCTCAATGACAACTCCGAGAACGTGTTATCAGAGACGTTGCGATATACGTACGTAATAACACTCGTCGGAATAGAAAAAGAAAGAAGATCGCTTTCCGGTACCCCGAAAAAAAAATCGAGTTTACGTGAATGCAGCCGTGATCAACATGCAGGTAGTAATCATAATTAGTTTTTTTTTTTGAAAAACCAGAAGTATGTAGACGCATTTGTCACTATTTTCATTCAAAAAAGTGTCGAAAATGAAGTTAATTACAAAGTGGAAATGAATTCCAGTGTATACATGCACGTGCTTCTCGTCATTTGTATTGAACAAAGAGTCCTGGATCTCCGAGAGCGTGCTATCTAGGATACACCCGTGCTCTTGTTTTGTCTCTAAGACGATGTTATTTCCGAGGCACGAATGATTATAGGCTCACTTGTTGCGTTTTTCGACGTCGATTTCGTAGTCTTCGAGAGTGTGCAATCCCAAAGACACGAAAACACGAGCGAGTTTACATGGACGCACCCGCCATTAAAAAAGCGTGTTAAAAAACAAAAGGAGAAAGAACGCAACGTCTACATAAATGTCTTGATCTCGGAGAGCATGCTATCCCGAAGTAAAGACGCTAGTGAGTGTATATAAACACATAATCATGACTATTTTATCTTTATGAGAAATAGACATTACGATAATAAAAAGCAACACAAACAAAGCAAATAATGTGCGAGAAAAAGAGAAAATGATATTAACTTACGATTTTTCGCCGTACTCATTGTCCTGCGTCCGCTCGTCCTCGTGGTTTGTTTAGTCGGTTCTCGTACTAACTCGATCCTTCTTGTTGCACGGTTCAAACAGAACTAACGAAGATCGAAGAATGCCGTGACGCCGAAACACACACACACTGCGCTGCCGCCTCACGTACGTGCAGGCAGCGCCATCTCGGACAGACGAACATTACATAGACAGTTCGCTATCTTACTGACACCCTTCGATTTTGAACTCGTCTTTCGCATCAGATGTGCCCTGTAGCACCTGAGTGTAAGAGAGTAGGCTGAATTCTTCAATAATTTATCAAAATCATGAACTCAGGAATTAATTCCAAAAAGTTTGATACTTTTATTTCGTCCGAAAATCGAACATAATCAACCCATTAAATTTGATGAAATTTTCACACTTTTTTTTCACATCATCTGTGTTTTAAAAAGTTTAAAAACATCATATCCAACATAAAATATGCTGCCCTTTGAGAATATATTCCTGAAAATTTTCTCATTCTA
>JAPYYX010003828.1:0-14514 GCA_030522605.1 Cremastinae sp. B BG-2022a | reverse complement strand
AAAAACAATGAGGAAAGCAGGAATAAAGGAATAAGGGATATGGAATTGGGATCTGTAATAGCCCTGAACAGGCATACAGCTGGAAAATAACAAAGATACTTTCGATACTTTTCCGAAGCAAAATTTGGAACTCGGTTAAAAACCAACTTAACATTTAAATCGTCAGAACTTTGCGACAATAAGTACCTCAGTTTATCAAGTAAAAATTGAAACTCTGAGTTTATATGAGCATGAGTTTATCTTTATAGTTTCCGTGTATACGTAAGAAGTTTACTAGACCACAATTTCTTCCCGAAGCCGTCATTTTATTTAACTTATAATTGCATTTTCGAAATAACAAGACTACTGACGACGCTAAATTCATGCGAGGCGTTTGCTCGAAAACTTTTCCCCGATTTGATTTTCCATTTAGATAAATTTGTCGCGTTCTCGCTCCCTCGCGTACATCAATCGATACTCCAGGTCACACGAATATCTACTAATTGAGCTAATTGCTCAAGAATAAAAGCAAAAAGTGCCATAAAAAATGTTGATCTTTTATGTAGAATTATTCTTTTTATTTTTACGTGCACTGAAAAAATGTAATTACTTACAGTCAAAAGTTTTTTGGTTGGAATTGAAGTATTATGAAATCTGCTATGGAACAAAACTAATTTTACAAATGTATTCAATTGAGAATTATTTAAAATTTATTACTTTTTTATGAAATCTGCTATGGAACAAAACTAATTTTACAAATGTATTCAATTGGGAATTATTTTAAATTTATTACTTTTTTATTCTCTCTCGGCACAATTTTTGTATCATCGCAACATGTAAATATAGGACAGTTCGTTTTTGTAAGTGGTTACTCCCATGAATACGAGTCCCTTTCACGCTTCAAGCTCCATATGCGGACGTGCGCAGTCCGTAAAAGTAACCTAAGATAGTACGGTACACATTTATTTATTGTACTGATACGAAAATTTACGATCACCGCAAAGCTATACGACATTAATTCCCCGATGAGGAAAAATCTTCGACGCGAAGAATCGGGTCCACACTCGACCTAAACATTTCCGAATGATGTATGAGTCGTTGAGAGCCATCGCGAATCCAAATGTGATATTTCACGGTTCACACGTTACACGTAAAAAAGGGAACTGCGAAAAGATTGCATTACTATTCTGAGAGAAAAATTTAAAACATTTTATCAAACCGAGTTGAATCGAACTATTTTATTGGGACAGTTTTTACTTAATTCCATTGTAATTATTTTATTATTGTTTGATAATTGCTCTATTTTTATTGATGCTAGAAAAAACGGATTCGGGATCTAAATTGTAAAATAATTAACACTGAAGATTTTCGTACGTCAAAATAATATTTATTTGAGATGCACAATTTAAAGTTCAATGCGATTGAAAGCCCGTGGTATAACCTCTTACGTGCACGTGGCGAGTACACGAGGTGAGAAAATGAGCAAAAACTGTGTTGATGTACCGTAAATAATTAAACCGAAATAATGAATTGTCCGAGATGAGATTTTTACATGAGAAAGTCAATAACTGAGTTTTTACACGTGAATTAGAACACAAAGTTTTGCACGCTCACTACCGCAAAATTAACATGTGAAAACGTTGAGAAAAAAGATGGCTGAACCACGCGAAATACACGCGAGTCGAAGAGAAAAAAGAACGACCGCGGCGCCATCTCTTCGGTTGAGTGCGAGAGGGCTGCCATCTGTGGACGCGCGTGGAACTAGAAAATTTGAATATTTCCTTAACAATTATATACTTTGGATTTCATGAATTTTTATAATTACTTTAGACAATATAATAACATATTTTACGTTGTTGCGGGTGCAATATATTTGAGAATCGTATACTTATACTTTTTCGATTTTTTTTTTAAATTTCTGAATTCGTCTGATCTCTAGGCGTATAATTACAAAGCTTTGACGGCACGTCTACAGTAAGTAATCTTACGACGTACATACAGAAAGTACAAATCTCTTGCACTTTCATTGAGAAATTCTTCCATTGGACTCGCATTTCTCGTCTGTTCTTCTGAGAATCGTGGCATCCTACAACTTCACAGAGTCTTCACTTAAACTGCAATACTGATCCTGTATTCCATAGCTCGTCCTCTCACAATCGGTGTTAAGTTAACATTACTCTCAATTCGTTTATCGTGTACCTATCCTTTGAAACGTAAATCTTGATTTCTAAAGAGTACAAGATTTTTTAATATAATTTTTTTCATTCCTCTCTGATTTACGAAAGAGTTGAAATGATGAAAATTGTAAGTAAAAAACCGAAAAAGCGAGTGCTGTGCTATATTCTCAAAAATTTTCTCTCAATTCGGAAGTACGATAAGAAAGCAGACATAAAACGCATATTGCGCCAGTTCGTAAATTTGATCCAAAATCTTCGAGGGTCATCCGAGCGTGGGGAATCTCGCCCTCCATATCTCCCCTCGATTCAATATAGATTTACTATATATACCCCGAAAAATAAAGTTATAAATTATCGACCTCACTTCTGGCGCCCAAAGTGTTTATCGATAACTGATCTATTTCAATTACCGGCGTATGCAGATCGAAGAATTACTACGAGATAACTAAAACAAATACTTTATTACTCAATATGCAAATTTTTTTTTTCATTTTCTCCTAAAAGATCCGTGCGCATGAACCTCGATAAAATCTCGATTCTTTCGGACCGCTTAAAAGTTCTTTATCGATGACATTTAATTTTACCTTTAGCACAAACATGGAAAGATATTCATTCATTTTTTTATATCGCCCGATAAAAGATAATAGATTCGTATGAATTACAGATATTGTCAAGAATTCCTAATGCGGGATGCTCATACGTCAAGTCAGAGGGAGTTGACGGTGAGCAAAAGTGCTAGGACCATTGTCAGGGGAACGGTGAAGAAAAAGAGGCCGCTTGAGAGTCAATTTGTCGATGGTCCCGGGGTCACGTCTTCACCATCGAATCTGCGTCCGTCTTTGCCTCTGCGATCCCTCGCAATCCTCATATAGGACGGAGGGGCGCAGCCGAGAATGTTGCGACGAAGTCGAGCCACGAACAAGGCCCTTGGGGCCGAGGAAATGGCGCGCTCGGTCGAGCATCACAAACGATCAAGAAGTTCTCCGTGACGTCTGCCCTGGAGTATACGAGTCACGACACTCGGAGCGACCGCAACGGGAGATAATATCCTTTTCGGATATATCGAGCAACGATCGATACTCTGACGCTCGCGGTGCCCTACAATTTATCACGCGTTTTGGTCCGTCTCGTATATATACGATGAGCCGAGAGAAAAAGAAAACGCCGAGGGTAACCACGAGGAGGAAAGGGAAAGGAGAAACACGAGAATTCATGTGAAGTAGAGAATGAAACCCGAATATTTTGACACCAAATAACTTTACCGGCCCGTCGTATTTGCCAACTTGACGTTTCGCTCGTCAATTCGGTCCACACTTTTACCCCGCGATCACCGCACTTCGGTATGCTTTTCGAATAAATGAAAAATCTACAGTGATATTTTTAAAACTCTTGCACGTAGATAAACGTTTGTCATCGTGACATTTTTATCCATGTATTTTTATAATTTCGTTGAAAAATTAACCGGTTCGTTAAATTTAGCAAATAAATTAAGCTCTGGATAATTTTCGTATATTTATTTCGTCGTTTCCGCTCGAGATAATCAGATCGTTTATCAAGCCAGTGAACATTATACATATATTGAGCTTTCACCGTATTTTTCCACGTTTTAAAAGTGAATGAATAATCCGCACTACTGTTTATACTCTGTTTATTAAACAAATTTATGTTTTGATAATTTGCGCATGTTTACTTATTTTTTTCAAAAAGGACAATACTCCGAGTAAGTAATAAAACAATTTCATTGAACTCAGGTCCATGCTGATCCTAAACTACACGAAAAATACGTGGACAAGAGATGTAACTAGAAACAAGTAAAGTTGTTGGACTACGAGTGTGTAACGAACCGAGTCGGTTATCCATAGTAGGAGAGAAAGCTCTGGCTGGTTTCGACACAAAACATTATAAACTCGCATGCTTCCCCTCCTCAATGCCTTGCACCTGTCCTCCCTTTAATACTTGTTTAACGATAGTAGTTTCAACGTAACTCGATGCGATATTCTGGATGGAGGTAATACGAGAGTAACTGGAGAAATACGAATAAGAAGCTCCTCGAGAGGAAAGGAGACCGAGCGGGACCTCATGTACATGTACTCGAGGCGAGATTCGGAATCCATATGCTTAATACATATCACGGATGAACACGAACGAGGTAAAAGGTCGAGTTCACATTTCCCTTGTAGTTACAATTATGTAGTTCTCTATAGTTGCTAATGAATCGAAATCAAGAGGACTACTCAAGATGATCTTTAAGACACGAGATACAAAAGGGATAGATGCTAATCAGATTCACACGTTAGTTTTTTGTTAAAAGAAGAACAACGTGTGACTTATATTGCTTTCGAAAGTGTTAACGGCAAGAATTTTAAATTCAAAATTTGAAACCAATGAGCTTATATTCAAAGCGAAATAGTACGAATAGGTACGTTCAACGAGCGAAACGAAAATAAAAGGAGGAAAGCAGTCGCGGAAGGGAACTCGAGAGAGACGGTCGTAGCCGAACTCGAGCGTCTCAACCTGAGGTTGAAGCCTCATTATTGTTAATAACAAGATTCATTTAATTATCAGACGGAACTTTTTCCTCACTCGCCGCACCGTGGCCTGAAAACGGTGTGCGAGGCTCTTTGGCTATGTTTTATTTTAAAATTTGTCAAATGTTGGGCGCTAGTTGATTGATAATCAACAAAATATAATTTTAGGATAATTAAGTATGAGTTAGGGCAGGAGAGGGCGGATTCAGCCGGACAGGCCAGATAATTATTGCCACACAATGGCCAGATAATTATTGCCACTAAGACACGTCTTAGCGTGTTTACAGTCAGACGAGGACTCTGTCGGAGACTCTCGCCTAAGGGCTCTCCTACCTTCATTTTCGGTAGAGGGCTTGATTTTTGCGACATCTCGCGTTCTGTAATTTTGACAAATATATTTAACTGGCTCGATCTTTCGATACGAGTCAAGTCGATATTTTCCTGTCTCAAAGTTTGAATAAAATAAAAGAGTATCGCTCCGTCTGCCTAACAAGTGTTATATTTTATAAATATTCCGGGTCCTTGCCGTTCGTCAAAATCCTTTCAAATAAATATTATTTAAAAGAAAAAGAAATAATACTTCAACAATCGTTTATATTTTTTCAGAGAAAAGCGTGTAGCGAGATTATAATGTATATTGCCAAAAAACAAGAGTTATTTATTTATTATATAAAACAAGTTACTCTCTATCGAAAAAAGAATAACGTGCAACTATTGTTTTTTCCATAATATTGAACAACTCGGAGAAAATGTGCACTACAATTGTTTCCGATTCGACGACTTTAACTTATTTAGAATTTACAATTTATGAAATACGAGAACACAATTTAAGAAATATGAAATCCCGCAAAATCAGTGATGTTCCTGGCTTTTACGACTAAGTGGTAAATGTTCAATGTAGCACGTTATTCAATCACCATCAGAATCAGGACCTTGATCAAACTGATTGTATACATCGAACGTGGTTGTGAAACAAGAAGGAAGAACTCGAGATGATAAACGACGTCACGATGATACTTCTCGGTATCGCGTAATCCTTATACGATGAGGTTCGCTTCCTGACGCGATAGAAAATCGAAAATGTCCCTAAATCGAATTAGGGAACAACGTGCTGAAAGCACAAAAGGGGGAGAAAATGACAAGGACGAAAGATAGCGGAGAATTATCTTTGGCTCGAAGATTGTTTTTGTTGGTTGTTACAGCAAGAGCCTCCCTAGCATAAAAGCCGCAAGAGAATCGCTACTCTTGTTAACGAAAGAGAAATTGCCATGGAGGAGGAAAGGACCGAAAGAATATTTCTAGCTCGAAGATGAGATAAGGGTGTGTGTGTCGTTGGTAGTAGCGCACCCTGGCATATCCTCTTCAACCACGGAAAAAGGATATAAATAAATCCTTCTCGCTGGAGCTGAAGAAAACCGACGAGACGACCGAGTGCCTGTAAAGGTGGATGATCCCACGATGTACGTCACGGCTAATCTTGGCTTACGTAACCATCCCCTTTAGGGTATCTCATGTTGGAATAGTCGTCTGTTTTCATCCTCTCTCTCTCCCACTTCTACACCAAAACACAGTACTTAAACGTATCCGTTCGAAACTTACCTCCCATCAACATCCTGAGGCAACACGAGTCAAGGGACAAGTCTCTTTGTTCAATTGCCATTCCCCATAGTTGTATTATGCCAGCTAAGGTAGAAACATTTGCTTGAATAATAGTAGAAATACCTTAAAATCACTTCAACCTTTGTTGTTCAGAAAACATCGAGTTTTTAGTTCGAGAAATACAGTGAATCAAAGAGTTGGATTTTTGATCAATTGGGTTTACTGCGAGAACCTTAAAACATGTGAAAGTTTGATATGTGACACCAATGAACAATTAAAACGAAAAAGTACTTAATCATAAAATGACACGAACAATCGTTTGCGAACTTTTAGCTTTTACTTTCGTAAACTTACTTTCGTAACGTTAATATGCCATTTCAGGGAAAGATCCGAACTTTTAACAGCTCTATATGTGTTAGAGACTATATGACCAGGATCACCAAATAAATTATGGTAGTAAATTATCTCAGAGCTATTACTAAAAATATGAATTTATACATATTTTTACTCATTAAATAGTTATAAAATTAGCGATCTCATGTAATACACGCCCTAAATTTGGGATGGCAAATAACTTTGAAAATTGCCCAGAGCTATCGATTTTCTGAATACGTATGAATATTTTCATGCAATTATTCTACAAAACCCTTTAATGCGATTACTTCAAATGAAATACTAAATAATTGCATATCATTTGATGCAATATATTGCAAAATACGAGCTCACGTAACTCACTTCTGGACCTTCTACATACTACTTTGAATATAATTGTAATTTTTTTAAATTGACCAACATTAATTATCTGCCAAATTAAAAAAAAATTAAAATCGATCAGCTGGTAACAATTTTTTTTTATGCGATCGCCTCCGTTCAGACTAAAATAACCATTTGAATAATTCTGTGCCATTACGAGCGGCTTCGTATAAAATTATTGATCAAATGAAAGTTTTCTCGCAGAAAGTTCAAGAGTTAAAGATTTAATTGATACCAGTCTCGACTTAATTTTTCATAAGTAAACTTCCCTTTGAGTTCAACGTAGATAACCTAAGGTCATTTCTGAAAATCGTTGACTAGAGGTACAAAAAAAAATTCGACAGTAAGGCACCTCAGCAAAGTGCCTGAAGCAAGAAAGTCCACGTTCTAGAAGGAATTTATGAAGTTTGGAATAAAAAATTTGAAATCTTTCCAAGAATTTCAAACGGCGTCTACGTCTTCATCGATTTTCTGCCTTCTAATGAAAAAAGTGTTGAAATAGCAGTTTTCCTTTTTGTTCCACAGATTAAAAACGTTACCAGCAATATATCGTTTACCTACGTACAATAAAGAAAAATGAACAAATTCAGGACCAGCGTCAGTTGAATGATTTTTCGAATATTCCAAAGGGACGATTTAATTCAATTATGAGAAAACAGTGATGGAAAAAAAAAGCAGCGACGTTCGAAGGCAAAGAGTAATCGAATATTCTTTTTTGTTTTCCTCAACTATTATAACACGAGCACGAACAGATAAAATTTCATTTACCCGAGGGGTCAGGGAAATTAAAACCGTGCTGTCTCCACCTCCCTCTTGCACCGCATCTCACCTCGGCGACCGTCCACGATG
Source organism: Cremastinae sp. B BG-2022a (assembly GCA_030522605.1). Lineage (NCBI taxonomy): Eukaryota > Metazoa > Arthropoda > Insecta > Hymenoptera > Ichneumonidae > Cremastinae sp. B BG-2022a. The sequence continues at coordinate 6,629 of JAPYYX010003828.1, read as the reverse complement.
GCGTGGTGGAATTCACTTAATGTATGCGCAATTAAGCCTTGGTGAAACGAAAGAGGACGTGAAATTACACAGCAACATAAGAGTGGTGGCAAAGTTTGCTCACTGCTCCAAGGGAGGGAAAAATTTGGCTGATGCAACCCAAATGCGACCATAATAGTAATAACAATAGAATAAAACAAAAATTTTATAGAGAATTGTGTATAAATTATACCAACTGATGAATTTCAATTGTCATCAACGCTCTGCACATTGAATTTATTTTGAGACATTGGAACAATTGCAATGATAAAGATGAAATTGAAGCTTAAATATATACAAATTCGTTGAAAAAACCTTTTTTAATGAAATTTACCAAGTATTTGAAAAAAATCCTGAAGCCAACAAAGGGTCATTTGCGAAAAGAGACTAATTTCGCAAATGACTCTTATTCCTATTGAAAGTTCATTCCGGATCAAGATGACATTCATTTACATGAAGGAATTGCAATAAAGGATGAAATTGAGGCCCGGATAGGCAAATTGAATGCAAAAACCGCATTTACTTCTAGATTCCAACTCCGAACGCGAATATGTACACAGCATTTGCCCATTTCTCAAGTGCGGTTAGACGAAAACCTCATCGTGTTGCTTCAGGCCTTGGTTCCATCTCTTTGGCCCTTTTCGCCTTCGTCCTTGTCAAAAGCTGCGAAGGTGCAGTTTTTCGTTTAGGTCGGTTGTAATGTCTCCGACACTTTCGTGCGACCCGGCTCGGGCTTCAACCCATTATTTATATGTAATATAACATATACATATACAATACACACATATAGATGTATATATACGGAGCACCCTTTATTTTACCACTTCCGAGACCATCCTCCGTAGTGAGGCCACTCGCCAATTACCTCTTGAATTTCTACTGCTCGGAAAATGTTAGGGAATTAATGAACTTTCCACCGCGAATACATTAAGTATTCGGCTATTGTTCATCTTTTCCTTTTGTCCGCTCGTCAACTAAACGAAACACAGAGAGAATAACTAATAAGACGAATAATAAAAATAACAAATTTCCAGACGCGATGCAACGTTTTTTTTATGTCCACTTGGAAAGGTCCATTGTATCTGAGAAGAATGTCTGTGCTAGTTGATACTGAATTGCTTTTTTCAACTACCCAAGAGAATGTTCAAAGAGAAAACAAAGGAGAGGAAAATATCGGAGCGTATAATTGAGGAAAATAAACCACGGAGTGTACGAACGATTACAAAAAATGAGCATTCTGTTTGATATCTAGTCGTACAGGTATCGGTCAATGATGAATGCAGTTCGAAATCGAAGAGGCAATCACGTTAATGGAACTTTTTAATTAGTTTGTACGTTGCCATACATTTTTTTTAAAGTCAGAAAAAAGACGAAAAAACAAAAAAAATTTCCTCCATTATGAGAATGCAACGATGAATATTCCCATAGAAAGGAGATGAAGCTGCTATTACAAACCACTTTTTGGCATATCGCAGAAGCACGCTGGTCGATTAACCGTAATTACAGGAGAAATAAGTACCACGCGCCAGGCAGTTTTTCATTGCAATTCAGGTGAATCGAGCAGCGCCGGCCTAGCCGAGCTAACGGAACGAAGCTTGCAATTTAGTCCACCAGAAATGTCATTAATCGAACAACTTTTGTGGAAATAAATATATACGAAGGGAGCTGCATTATTCTTATCCACAAATGAAGTTTAATGGGATTGAAACACGGCGTATCTCCTAAATAGAAAATTATCGTCATAAAATTTAACGTCTTTGAACACATTAAAATATATTAATAGGCATAAATTTAATAGCTCAGAAAACCGTTTGCAGAAATTAAGTATATCATTGCAAATTTCTTTTGCTATTATTTGTAAACGTATTTTTCATTGATAAAGAATCATTCACCAGGATGAAAATCTGATTCATCTGCAAAAAAATGAGGAAGAGCAAAGAAAATCTTGAAATAAAACTTTGATAAATATAATTTGCTACGATTCGATGCTTTTATTAAATTTTTTCACATCTGTTTAAATATATGAATTATGCGAACCATTTTTCTACGTTATATTCGTACGATAAATTAAATATAAAAATGTGTCTGCACAAAATCACCGAGTGTAAAAAAAGATTTGTGATGCAATAAAAGTAACAAATTCAATTTAATATAATTTGATGTTTATTTTTCGTTGTTCATGAATATTCAACAGATAAATCCAACAATTTACCTCGGATTGTCACAAGAGACGGAAGGAATCAATTTTATTCCCCAGTGAATGCGCATCGTCGGGAGGAAAGAAGCTCGAGAAGTTTCGAGTTTACTGGCTGCTGGTAGTTATAGAGCAAATACCCGTAGAAAAGGAGTAGGCAAGCCTACAGTTGCGACACCAACACGAGATCGAGGGAAAAAGACCTTGGAAAACGTTCTCCGAGGTGACAAGACTTGAAAAAGGATCTTTCCACTTTTTGAAATTCTCCTCAATTTCTTTTCTTCCTCGACCCACCTCTATCCACCTCGCTTTCTCTCTCTCTCTCTCTCTCTTTTCTTTTCATCTCGCAGACGAACGATAGCTAGTCCGATTCTGTCAGGAAAATGGAACAAGTCGAGGCTCTCACACGAATAAATATCCGCTACGTGCGTCAGAATCTTGGTGAATTCTCATTCGTGTTAGTTTCTGCGTAGCACCGACGTTGCACCGAAGTACATCGAATCCTTTGCAGGATTTCTTCCTCATGTACCCCGGTGACCAGGATCTCTCCGGACAAACGTCTACGCTCGCCAGTTTCTCTCATCGTCGGTGCGAATTCGAGGAAAAAGGAAAAATATCTTTCACCAGGAATGTCTCAAAGGATCGATTCTGGTTAGGGGGATGAAAACTACGGTTTTCTCTTCATCTTTTACTTGTAGAGAGCACGCATACGAGAGAACGAGAAGTAAGAAGTCTTATGACGTATTCCGTCTCAAATGGAACAATTTCATTATTATTATTTCTTTTTTTCTTCATTTTACGATCCGAGATCCATGATTTTTAATATCCTTGATGCATTCGAGCGCGCGGTTGCGACGACAAAATTTGTCAACTTTGAGTTTATTTGCCATATAAGCGGAAGATAGAGAGAGAGAGAACTTGTGCTTTTTATTATTAAACTTTTTTTCTACAGTCTCCCAACAAAAATAGACAAATACGAGTCTCTCCCTTTTTTTACCCACAGCGAGCGAGTTACAAGTGTTCGAAAGTTTTTAGCGACTTACAGGCAGAAAAGTTTTTAAGTAATTCGCCCGGTACTCAATTTTTCTTTTTCATTTTTTGTGACGAGAAAAATTCTCTCCTCGAACCATCGTAATAATTTTTTTGTCCGAGCGAAAAAGTAAATATTTTGAAAAATATCGAACCATTCACGATTCAATGCGAGTCCTCTTGGATGGAGTTAATTGAAAAACAGAGCGATAAATAAGTGAAATTTTTTAAATTAAATTAATATGAGATCGGACAATAATTATGAGCGATGAACTTTAAATGGAATGCTCCATAGATGAAGATCGTTGGCTCTGGGCATTGATGCACCGTCCACGATGATTCTCGCTTGCTTTCAGATCTGAACTCGGGAGAGGGCAAATAGCCTTTCACACTGAATGGATTTTAGTCTGTTCCATCACGGAAAAGGCGCTTTTCCCTTCTATTTTACGTATATACAACCCCTATGCAAGTCCTTTTCTTTCTACAGCCAAATTTTCTATCCTCGTACTCGGAGCACTCTTAATTTGTTTCGAAAACCTCGAAAACACGAATATATCTTCACTTGCAGATCCTGCGAGATTTTTATTATTGTGGAATTTCTTAGCAAATCGATGATCGTTTTTATTTAAAGAAGGCAAAAGATTTAAATTCACATTCAGACATGTTATTTATATTTGAATTCTCATAATCGCAGGCACCACATTTTAATATCTTTCGTTGTAAAAAAAATTACAGTAAAATTCTAATAATTTTTATCAGCCGAAAAAAAATATTTTTCCATCTTTTTTTGCCTTCAATATATTGACGTAGGCTAAAAAATCGTAACGGAGAGTTTTTTCGTCCAATTTCTTCGCAACTCGTTTAACGTTTAACGTCCTCATTGAAAATTTTTATACTTTTTCTTGTAAAAAATAGTAGTAAAAAAATCTAATAATAATTTTTATCCGCCAGGAAGTTAACACTCTTTCATGTTTTTTTTTCCATTTTTATATGGAACCTAAAAAAGTGTTCTTTCGTGTTTTTTTCTTGAAATTTTACGTGGGCTAAAAATAATAATGGAGTGTCCTTTTTTATTGAGCCTCTCGTATCGACTGCGCGAACGTATACGTAAGAGAATTCTAACGCAATTTTTCCGCGTATCCCTTTGGTACCGTTCAGCGTAACGTGTGTGGCCCCCTCGAAAGGAAAGCTCTCCCGCTCGGTAAGCCAGTTTCTTTTTCCTGTACTTCACAATCTCGAATAGCGAAACAATGGAGTGCATCCAAGTGACGTGCACGAGCCGAGCCCAGAGTCACGTATATGCCGAGGATACCGAGCTACGTGTAAATGTACAAAATGTACGTGTGGAGAAAAGGGAACACATTTTTTATTCCCAAGAGCGAAGTGGCTCAAATTGTAGCCACAAAGTCATCGGAATCGAAGCTTATTTCTATTCTTCGGTTTTTATATACTTTCAGACTTTTTGGATCTTTATTATATATTTATGTTTTTTCATTTACTTTTCTGCACGTATTGTTTTTACAAGAAATTGAATAACACCGGATATACGACGGCGCTGTCTGATTTTTTACAGGGATATACAAAAAATTCTAACTACGTATAATTTCATCGGGATCGAAGCTTTATTTTTATTTTTCGGTTATTCTGTACTTGAGAGTTTTTATGTCTGTTTTAAATTTATGTGTTTTTTTAAATTACTTTTCCGCATAAATCATTTTTGGTGTAGAATAAATTGCAGCGGGTCTATATGTTACTGTCTGATTTTTACGGAGTTACGGAGAATTTTTTACTCGTCTTTTATTTTTCCATACTTTCAGAGTTTATATATTTTCATGCATTTATTTATTTTTAATTCATTTTTCTATACGAATCATTTTTGTAAAAAATAAATTATCGTGAATATGAGGCTGTCAGATTTTTTTCAGGGAGATAAAAAGGTGGCTCTTCAAGGGAGATAAATCGTGAAAATGCATGGCGAGCTTCCGAGTCAAACTATCGCTCATGTTGCTACACGAAGTACAACCGCTATCAATACACCGTCGTAATAATATTACCTCTTCAATGTTCCCTGGGATCAGGAAATTCCTAACCCTCCGTGTTACCTCGTTACTCTAACAATTTATATCGAGCCGTTTCGGTGAGTACGAAAGTTTCCTCGTAACGCGAAATTCTGATACGCGAACACGCTTCAGTGGAGACAAACGAGAATTACGAACACTTTAAAGAAAGAACTGCTTAAAAACCAAAAAAAAACAATCATGATATCCTTCATTCTAATTACAGGCGTTATTTTTTTAGTGTAACGTGAAAAAAGGGTAGGAAAAGAATTGGATGAAAAGGTTGGAGACGAAAGAGAATTATAACCACTCGAAAAAAAAAAATTATTTTATTTACCAACAAAAAATTATGATCTCACATTTTTTAATTTCAGAGGAAATTTTTTTATAGCGTTTGAAACAAATATACGAAAGAAAGTTTGGAAACGGCTGTTGAAATTTATGTTGGAATAAATTTAATAAAATAGCTTAACTAATTTTTGTATAAAATTGTAACTTGAAATTAATTCACATATTAAATTAAATGAAAATATTTTTCTTTGTCGCGTGTATATAAACATAATATGTATGTTTTAGAATATTTACACTCTTTCCCTGTTGCATTTTTGGAAGACTCAATTTTTCTTTTACTGTGTAAAAAAAAGTAAAAATATTAAAAATTGAATAAAAACTATTCTGTAAAATATATACATATATAGCCAAATACATATGTGTGAAGGATATTTTGTATGAAATGTAACTTCAAAAGTCGATGACGTTTTCGCTCGGCATGCTGAAACGTTTTACTTTTTCGTAGCGAATGCTGAGAAGACTCCATTTTTCTTTTTTCAAGAGGAATTCTTTAGAAAAAGTTTTCCGGCGCCACCTGGTAATCGTTTTCTATTATCGCTACATTTCCACACGGTCAAACGATTCATCGATTTTTGACTTGTTCCACGTTTCTCGAACGTGAAATATCTCGGCACTTGAAAGTTGTAAATCACCGGTGCTCGAGCCAGACGCCCAGGCATGAGCGCACTCGACCATTTTCTCGCGGAACTTCTCGTAACGACGACGGAGCGCGGGCGCGACGCGCAATGGAATATCATTCACGAGCTTTTATCGGAGAAAGCTTTTTCCTCCAATCTCTCGCTGTACAAATCATTTTTCCGGAATACGCAAACGTGACTTTAAACTCCCGATAATCGTTAAAAGAAACGCCGTTGCATCGGCATTCCGGAAATGTTGGTCGCGATCAGCCCCCTGACACAATGCTCATTTCTCTATACTGAAGACGATTCGCATTCTGTCCGCATTCCGTAGTTTGTTTTGCGCTCTGTGTATGGCGCCAC
>JAPYYX010003827.1:0-11620 GCA_030522605.1 Cremastinae sp. B BG-2022a | reverse complement strand
CGTCGTTAATATCGTGATATTTAACACGGGCTCTTATGGGAGGTTGCGAAAAATGACGATTTTCAAGAATAAATATCTTGATTTTTCAGTCGGTAACAGGCCCTGAAATTTTACACAGTTGTACATATGACATCAAAGAATGATTCTGCAAATTTTCAGTGATATCTGAAGATAACTGTTTCATGCAAGGAATACCTTAATCAATAGATAAATTCTTATGAAAATTTGGACTAGACAACAATTCTTGGAATCGATAGGAATATACTGTAATTTTTTAAGTTTGATGCTTCGATATTGAGAGAAAAATCCGAAACTTCCGAAATCTTGTAACTTTGTTGGTTTTAATTGCCTTGATAAATCAAGTCTTATCACAAATTTGACACACCCGAAAACTTCCAGATCGAATGTAATGTACTATTTTTTCAAGTTCGATCATCCGATCTCCAAAGAGAAATGTATTATTTTCCAAATCTATTAATAATATTTATGGTTGTATTTCCTCTTGAGAACAATGGAAGTCGCGTGACGACCCAGATTTCGCAAATTATGGATTCATTAAATAATAAATGAATTGTCACAAAAAATTAGACCGTATCACCATTCTTCGATCGAAAAAAATTTATCACCGTTTTTTCAAGCTGAATTTTTCAATATTGTGAGAAGATTTTAAATTCAAGAAACAGTGATACATTCTTATCGATCAGAAGAATGGCCGTACCGTCTATTTTTATAAGACAATTCATTTATTATTTTATAAATCCATAATTTACGAAATCTGGGTTATCGCGTGATTTTCATTGCTCTAAAGGTGATGTTTCACACTTTTCTTAAGGTAGTCCTGTCGCTGGTGGGGGGATCGAAATTTTGTACCTCATTTTTCTCACATTTCAAGCGAACTAAGCGTTTAACTTCATTAAGAAAAGTTGTTGCAAATCGCCTAAAGAACAACATACTCAAAATTTAAGTTGATCCTGCATAAAGTTTATTTGTTATATAATAAACAAAATCGTAACAAATTATTTCATTAGATTTTTCTAAAAAACTAATCGAAGTTTCTTGGATTTCGTATAAAAACGAAAGCAAAATTTAAACAGGCCTTATCAACCGAAAAATCAAAAAAATCGTTGTTGAAAATCGCGATATTTAACACGGGCTCTAATGGAAAGTTGCAAAAAATGACGACTTTCAAGAATAACAAATTTTACACACATGTGCATATGGCATCAAAGAATGTTTGTGCAAAATTTCAACGAAATCTAATGGAAAGTGCAGCAGCGACAGGACTACCTTAAGAAGGCTGTGTCACTTCATGCTAGTCAAATCAGTAACTGTTTTTTTGCGTTTACAAATGGAGCTGAATTGAACATATTCCCATATTTGATAAATCTTTTCAATTTGAAAAATGATTTTTACATTTTAAATATTTCCATATTACACATTTCCATATTACACAAAATAACGAAAAAAGATTATTTTATAGTGTTAAGGTAGTTCTATAGTTTTGTCGATTTCTTAGGATTTTTTTGAAAATTTACACAAGCCTTCTTTGATATGACCTACATACGTGTACCAAATTTTAAGAGGGTTTATCACGTAGATATTGAGATATTTATTGTTGAAAATCGCAATTTTTAGTTCTCTCTCATAAGAGCCTATGTTAAATATTACGATTTTCAATCCTTAACATCTTGACTTCTAGATGGTGAAACGTCCTGAAACTTTGCATGTCTCTTTTTAGTACTTCGAAGAAGGTTCCTTTAGTTTTTGAAAAAAATTGTAAGATTCATTTTTTGTACGTACGTAGCAGCTCAAGGTCATGTTAGATGACCTTGATTTTTGAGAATGTTGCTCTTGAACCAATTTGCAACAACTTTCCCTAATAAACATAAGCTCAAAAACCGCATGCTACGGAGATAAACTATGACAAAATATATTGATTTGACGGTATCTATAGAACTACCTTAATTTGATTCACTTTCTTGTATCAATTAGTATGAAGTCACGTGGAATGTCAAAGAAATGGTACTTTCATGAGTGAATAATTCTGTCAAAACTCCGGTAACTGTAATTTTTTATGTGAGAATCTCAATCCTCATAGTCCAAGGAATCCGTGAATTTTTTCAGATTGCCGAAAAGTACAAGTTCATTCTCACTTGTTCAGTCGGCAATGCCACATCAAATTTCGCTATCGAGGAACTGACATTATATTCTTTACTGCCAGAAAAATTCCATTGCTAGAGTTCATTTTGATAATTATGACGATACCTCCTTAAGTCAAAATGTCCTTTTCAACAGAGAAAATCGTGCTGCGGGATTTTTACCGATTGAATCACTTTAACATCACGGTAAGAGATGTTCTACTCACACGAATTACAGAGAAACGTATGTGAAAGAGTTCCATGTTTTTCTCGGCTATTTGCAATATTATGGGAAACAAAAGAATATTAAATTCTTTTTCGTGAAAGAAAGAACATGTAACTCTTGTTTGCATTCGAAAATCGTATATCTTCATGGAAAACTACATAAAAAATCGCAAATTTTTTACCGTCAGGCTGTGTCGATGTGTGGATTGTTTTATGGACAGTCCACACGTCGACACAGTGAATCCTCGGAAATTTAAATGTATAAATTGTATTGAAAAATGCAATACAACGATTGAAGAAGACATGCAATTATAATTCTGTGCAATTCGGACGTACAAAATTCACGTTTTTGTTAGATGTTTTTAATATTTTTGGAAGACAAGAGTATTCAATTCCTGTTTGTCGAGAAGAGCACAAATTCTAACTATTTGTGTGTTCAAAAAACATATATTTTCATAGAATACTTTATATAGTATCGCAAATTCTTTATCGTCGGACACGTGTTATATCGGTACTGTTTTATCGAAAGTCGATACGTTAACACAGTGAATTCCGGCATATTTATAATTACGAATTGAAATTAGAAAAGGAATGCTATGATAAAAGTACACATGTTTAATAGCAAGTACGTATGTTTAATGTGAAAAAGATTTACGGTTTTTCCACATATTTTTAATTTTTGAAAAAAAGAAAAGAGGGTTGAAATACTCTTTGTTGTAAACAGGTCACTTAAGAATACGATGTATTTGTCATATTCTACTTGCAATATGAAACAAAAAACGTATAACCTGAAAATTACGTCTCACATATCATGTTCACTAGATTATTGATAACTTGTTTTGACTTACCAAAAACAAGAAATCCGTATTCTCCGGAATGCTGAATCTTCACTCAATGATGCAAGTTTGAAAATCCGTTGATATGACTCTCCAGTCACCACACGCTGATTATGACTATCACTTAAAATGTGATAAAACACTCAAAAAAATTTTGTCAAAATTGAATAATTTCCACCTCGCCACGTCTTAGCAATAATAACCTACATAGCGTCTTTGTTCACATCTGTTCACTCACATTTCCACAAACTAATTGTCCGTTTCAAAACTTTTCACTCGAATTTCTTCACACTATTTATCACTTATAATCAACAATATCGCAAATATTAGAAGCAATTAAGAATCATCCCGTCAACACGTTCCCGTGAAAAAATATGGCGGTTTGGCTCAACAAAGACAAACGGAAGGTACCACCACGGAATATAAATTAATTGATAAGGGGCCCCTGTATGTCCCGTTAGTCTGCGTTGTGTGGCGGCGCTGCTGGTACCTCAAAAGAGCAGAAGATATTTAATAAATCAAGTGAACTGCTTCATTGCAATTAAAATACGAATTGTTTATAGAGATAAAGAATTTAAGAGAAAATGAAAACAATGTTATTCACTTTTTTATATTTATATATTTGTTTGTAAAAACGTGTATACTAACAGCAATAAATAATTATTTTTCGCTTGAAATTAAACGTTTGTTTATTGGATATTGTATGCGAAAAAGACAATAAATTTTTTTCAAATCTTCACTTTTGTTATCAGAAAAAAATCAACTTTTCTTTCTGTTGATGTCTTTTATATTGTTCTTTTCATGGAGACTGGAGATATGACACATAGAAACCGTAGAAAACGTTACAAAATCATTTACTGCATTGATTCGTGTCTTTTTTGTGAATGGATTTATAAAAATAGTTGATTCAATACCGGTGATGATATTTTTTATTCTTATCTTTTTTTTATACAAATATTTTCCCTGTCAAATATGATTATGATTCCTCACGAAGAAACGCTGATCAGTCTATTGAACCACCTTTGCATTGGATATACTAATACGTCGGTTCATGATAAAATGCAATACACACTCAATAAAACAAGTCTATTTAGAAAACAGTTGTGCTACTCATTGATCCATCCAGTCTTCTTTTTTTTCCTTCCTACTCCGGCTGTGTCTGGATGATTCTTTCGATGATTTGATTTACTCGGTAACTCAGAAATAGGACCTATCTGTGTTAGGTTGTCAAAGTTTCACGAGCTGGAAATTCAATAATTATTTTATAAAAACGTTATTTTAGAACATATCATTCGATATAGGTAAAATACTAATTTTGTGATAACAATATCAAAATGATTCTCTTTCTGAAATTTTTTGCGGAATTTTTTGCAAAATTTACGATAAATGTAATTTGATATTGTTATATACTCCAATGAAGCACCTAGTTACTTAACTGTCATATCGTTTTGCAATGTACTCTCAAACAGAAGATTATGCTGGATTTCAGCGCGATCAAGGATCGTCGATCGAAGTCCTTCGGTCGTGCAAGTTTTATGATGGATTTGGACTTTCGAACTCTTAAAATATCGAACGTCTAATCAGTCGATCCAGATACACTCCATCCACACGAAAAGGGTTACAAATCTTCGACTTCGTTACTACCATGAAAATTATAAATAATGCTTTACAATGAATATTATCTATTGTTTCGATATTACATTTTAAATGAGTAAAGCAATATTATAGAAAGCTATTGCAAATGAAAGAAATATAAATGAGTTAAGCAATATTATAAAAAACTGTTTCAAATGAAAGAAATATAAAAATTCGAATTTTAAGTAATTACTTGCTGACGCGAGTATTTTGCAAGTTAGAGCATTTCCCAGGGCGATTATTCGTTCATTCATGTGAATAGCAAAGATGTATAAACTTTTGTTGCAGATTTGCGCAGCTGTAATGAATTTTCTCCTGTGATCCAGAACTCTTTAATATCGTATTTTGTAGTAGATGTCAAATTGCTTATTTTTCAACTTCACCTGTAAATTATACAAATTTTTTGAATATAAATAACTTCATGTACACGAATATAAATAATTTTTGAAACTATACAATTTTTTAACCTTGCAGTAACGTCCTGCAATTTTTTATTATAATCTGTCAATTTATTTATAATGAACAGTATATTTTCTAAAAGTGTTTTTAAGTTTTTTATTTCGATTTTAAATTGTTGTTTCTCGATAAAAAAATTAAAAAATCTAGGTGAACTCACATTTTTCCGGACTCCATTCAAATCCAGGAGTGCACTTATGTCCAGTCTAATACTGTCTGATTGCTCATCGAAAGAAGTTTTTCAAGCTCGCGTTGGTCGCTAAGAAATGATTTATTTCCATCCCATATCTTAGAAAACTTTTTATGCTTGTTTTACAACTTCGGTGGTAATTTTCTTATTCCTTTTAGCGATAGAAATATCTTTTAGATTTTTGGAAATTCTGTCAAAAAATCACGTCGTCTAAGAAGATGTTCGAAACATCTCTTGATGCAAAAAAAAGGACAATAAAATATTTGCAATTTAAAGTGAAATTTGGTGTGAAAATGTAAATACTTATCAAGATTCACCGAGAACAAATTGACATTGCATATCTGATTATTCGGTTTGAGATAATGTTCATCGTCGTTTTAATCTGAAAGCTTCCCCAACTGAACCGCGCGGATGTCTTCGGCTAGTGTTACTTCTGAATCTTCAAACTGTCAATCAATTCATTAAGAATTCATTAAAATTAATTGGTTCATAAAATATAAGGATCATGTATTCATCAGAATATCTTTGCAGTCTCCATCAATCCTGTTTCAACATCGCGATCACGTGTCATAAGCGTAGGGTCGGTAGCATGTTGATTATTTTTGTTAGATTGACCTACGCTATATACGTTTTTTCGGGCTCTTTGTAACCGTGAAACAGAAACAGAATTCCAGACTATCGTGTATCTGAAAGGAGAATCAGTTTCATAATATTATTAAAACTTTTCTTAAAGAAATCTTAATCTCAGAACTAAAATTTAATAAAGGTGTAATTCCCTTCTAACACTTGAACTGAAAATCTGATATCTTCGAATAGTTAATCCACAAGAGTGTTGAGCAGTTGATCCAACCACTAAATTAAATCATGAGGTTTGCAAAGAATGGATGCTCCATGCATTTGACATTGTTCTGCGCCTCGAATTCGGTGAGATCAAATACCAGAGCGATGATGTGAGAAGTGAAGATTCACTTTTGGGAAAAGCCGATTGAGGTACTTTCACTAAATTTTAAGCATAACTTTCTTTTCTGCATGGTTAGTTTTGGTTGTTGCAATTTTGTTGTGAGCGGTACTTCAGTTAAATCTGGCTTTCCTATGGTTTCTCCAACAGCATCTGTAATTACAACAATTTTAGTTAATTTGTTTTCTATTGACATGAGGGTACGTGAAATAAAAGTTAATATACGTACAAGTCAGAAACTGCATCAGGATTTCTCACTTGAAATCATAAATTCCGGTCTGATTGGGACGAATTCAGAAATTCATTACAATTTCTTTTTCTCGTCTGCACAATAATATATTATGTCATTTCTTTTCTTTTAAAATTTTAAGGAATATAAAAGGATAGAAAGTTAAAATAAAAAATTATTCTACTCACAGTTCTCAAATCACATCAAGCCGTCCAAACGTAGTATCATGACCTTGAAATGGAAAAATTGAGCTCACGGGCAGAAGTTTTTCCAGTCACAGGTGATTCAGTACGGCTTAACAAGTGGTAAATGAGCAATGTCAACTTCCAATTTTTGTAAGTTCTAAAGTAAGAAATTATTATTATAAAGTTGGGCAGCTTGAAGCATAACGCATTTCCAAATTTGCATTGCACTGTTTCACCTGTCATAGCGATTATTACAGTCAATGATACCAAAAAGTAAGAAATTGACTATCACAGTCAGTGACTGCGACGGATGAGAAATTGACTATCACAGTCAGTGACTGCGACAGATGAGAAATTGACTATCACAGTAAGTGACTGCGACAGATGAGAAATTGACTATCACAGAGATTGACTGCGATCAGTAAGAAATCAACTATAGCAATCAGTGACTACAACAAGTGAAAAAATCCAATGCAAATATGCAAATTTAATCATGCTTTATAGTTTTTAGCTTTACAATGGATAATAATTTAATAAAAAATAAAAATTTCTTATATTTGTAACTAGAAAAAATGGAAGCAGGTGTTGTACATGCTGAAGCTGAGATTATGATTAACAATATTTTTATGAACTGTATTCTGTTGTATAATAGCAAATTTAAAAAATATTTCAAGAACCAATTTTCAAATTTTTAATGAAATTGAGTATCACTTACAAGATGCGAAGGCTCGGTGAAATGAACAATAAATGTTTGCTGTCGAAAAAGTTCAACTCGAGAGATATACGTTTTCTGTTTTTGTTTTCGCGCTCGAACCAGGCATACACGATGATATATATCTGTAGATATGAAGGCTCACTTCGACGATAGCGGCTCTGTAGTCAAACTTGAAACCTTATGGTATTCAAAACTCCGTAGTCTCTCTTCCAAAAATCCCGTATGACGTTGACTGATAATACAGATTTTTGATAAACCGTATGGGGATAGCACACCACATACAAAAGTTTCTAAATTATGCAAATGACTTGAATCATTTCAAAGAGTGCATTTTCTCGAGCCTTATATATCTCATATTTACGTTCCCTTACTGTAGATTCCGTGGGTTTGTGTTCTCTATACTTCTCTGCTTTTTTGACTCACATCGATAACGTAGCGCGTCTACTCTACCGACGCGATGCGTATGCGGGGACTCCCGGGTATCGTTGATGAGATTGTTAAAGTGCAGACGAAAGATATCTTTAAGTTACCGTTCTGGTGACGATAACCTAAAGAGTACGTTTGTCGTCATTCAAATAATTATTGCCATCTGCGTGGCTACCCAGAACAACATCGATAGCTTTCGACAAAAAAATAATATTGCAAGATGGCAAATTCAAGTAAAAGCTACGCAGAAACTGTGAAAAATGTAAGTATCTAACATTCTATAATTCACATTAGTTGAAATTTTATTTCTTTTCATTATAAATTTTTGTTAATTTTTCAGATACGAACATCCGAAGGGTCTCAGAGCTCGCAGGCTGCGGCAAGCCAGACTGCAACATCACACAATGAAGGACTGCAACCCCAACCTCAACTTGGAGGAAATGATGGGGTTGAAAATGTGCCACCGACAATGACTGCGAAAGGAAGTAAGCAAAAAAAAGACAAAAATTACATTTTTTAAAAATTTTATTTATTACTTAAAAATTTATAGCTCGTCGAGGACAGCGAGCAGGTTTTTACCACCGCCGGAATGACGCAGAGCAACGAGTCGCCCGAATATTGGGACATTTAATGAACGTGGGTGGCCCGAAGAAAAAAAGAGGTGGACGCGGCGGAGGATATGAAAGAGGACGAGGAGGAGGATATGAAAGAGGACGAGGAGGAGGATATGACAGAGGACGCGGAGGAGAATATGACAGAGGACGTGGAGGAGAATACGACAGAGGACAGGGAGGAGTCGGAAACAGGGGAGGTACACGAGAATGTGAACAAACTCAAGGATCTAATAATACACGTAAGTTACAGAATAAACTAATTGTAAGATTTATTTATTTATTTACGAATTCTTTACAAAATGTACAATATATACAATATTTACAATTTTTTACAGATCCCGAAACAAGCATGGAATAGAAATTAATTTTCTTCACATATAATATATTTACTTAATTTTTATGTACTAATTTATCACTTTATTCTTGACATTTTGTGTAATAATACATTATATAATATAATAAAAGAAAATAAGAAAATGTAATTACAAGATAAAATGTTATTATAAGATAAGCAATTTATTCTCAAGATTATATAATGTACGTTATTCTTAACATTCTGTGTAATAATAAATGACATAATAAAAGAAAAAATATTGTTATAAAATAAGTAATTTAATTAAATACACAAAAGTAATGGCAACAAATGTATTGAAAAGCTTTAATGGTTCATAATATGCGAAACGGTATATATCACAAAACTTTTTTAATACTTATACAATAATTTAGAGATTATTTGATGATATGATAATTCAATGATCGAAGCAATAATCAGTAAATAGTGTAAGTTTATAACATTTGCTCCTAGCTGTACTTGGATTTTTTTATACTAGAAAGATTCAGTCTAATTGAAAATTTCCTGATCGCAACCTCGTGAATATATTTCGATGAAAATTTATATACATATACACACACATGTATTTACAACGAGTGAGAATGACACTTAACGTTGGAAACTTTTCTGTTTTGTACAACCGTTTTAACATTGAAGAGACCATAACAGAGATTATTCATTATGTTTGCTCGTTTTCTGTCGTTCTCTTTTTTCTGTTTTATACTCGTATATACTATACGGCACGACGAATCGAAAGGTGAGAAGCGCATAAACGATGATCTCTTTTTCGGTCCACTATTTATATTTCGTGTCGTACACGACTCGCAAAATATTTGGCCGCAGTGTCTACAGTGCATCTGTGAGAAAAAATACATTCTTATAAAGATATAGTATTGTGTTTATTCACCGAATTTGTTTTTCCGTAACCTTTTTTTAATATGTAACATTTATGCAGCTGCTTGGACACCCATCCACGTCTTCTTCAAACTGTCATCTGATTTCCCTTATTAAGTCTCGAAATTTTTCAAGATGCACTTGTAAGGATTGGGCAAATGGACAGTCCTATACCTTACTTCAGTTGAGATTGGCTTTTCTAGGGCTTGCAGCGGCAGAATCTGTAATTAAAAGGATTTTAGTTAGTTTTGTTTTCAATCGGCATAAGAACACGTGAAATAGAAGTTATTAAACGTGCAAGGCTGAAATTGCATCAGACTTTCTCAGTTGCAATCAAAAACTTCAGTCTGATTGCGACGAGTACAGATATTCATAACAATTTTTTTATTTTATGCACAATCATTTTTTCTTTTATTTCCATTATTTTTGAATTTTAAGTAATATAAAAGGATAGAAAATGAAAATAAAAAATTAATCTACTCACAGTTCTCAAATCATATTGGGCTGTCTAAAATTAGTGTCCTGACTTGGAAATGGAAAGATGCAGCACTGTGCCAGAGCTTTTTCCGGTCACAGGTGGTTTGACAATACGGCTTGACAAGCGTGAACAATGCCAACTATCCATTTTTACAAATCTAAGTATAAGAAATTATTATTATTATAAAACTGGAGAGTTTACAACATAACACATATCCACACTTGCATTACACTTTCTCACTTGTTGCAGTGACTATTGCTGTCAATGACAAAGACAAGTGAGAAATCAAATGTCAGAGTCGGTGACTGCGACAGGTGAGAAATTAACTATTACAGTCATTGACTGCGACAAATGAAAAATTGACTACCTTATTCGTATTCTTATTCTTATAATTCGTATTCTTATTCTCTTGCATCTAAACTTTGTCAAAAATAAGAAAAAGGGAATTATCGACTTGAGCTGTTCCATACCATTGATTAAAATCGCCTCCTGTTGTTCCTGATCCATTTGTATCCGCAAGAAACCACCTTCGTATCACCAAAGTTTCTTTTCATCCGAAATGACTTGCATTCTATTCGCCGTTAACAAGACATTGTGAGACAAAAAACTGAAATTAAATCCTTTTCTTTTTCAACACCTTTCAATACGTTAATTATCTTACTCTGAAGCTGCTGTACACACTCCTTGTTGCAGTCGCTTTTGTACCATATGTAAGGTTTCTTTTTATCGCTACTCGTTCTCCGTCAATCTTCGCTTCTCGTTTGACGTTTTCTCTCTCCACTTCCGAGATCTAAAAAATACAAAATTATTTTCTGTTGTATGGTGATTATACTTATAGAAAAATGGATCGATTATTCAAATCCTTACGTTCAACATGTGCAGCTAATTATTAAGGTAGAAAAAAGAAAAAATACCTACTTACGGAATGTGACATTTGGAGGTTAACCTCACTTTGAATATATACTAACAAATTCGATGTTATTATTAAAAATCTGCACAAATCTTTTGTCACGAAACTTTTTTTATGTAATTCTTTTTTTTCCTTACAACACAACGAATTTTGGTTGTAATCAGATATACATATATTTGTTACTATTTATTCAATTTATTCAATACTTGTCAATCAAAAATCTGACATCACTTTGAATTTGAATGGTCAGAACTGATGTGCGAATCACAAAATCTCACGAAATCGAGAATATCGAAGATCGAAAGAGCGAGGCGACATGGTCCTGTAGCTATCGTTTCGCGGATCATGTCGTAACAACACATAGACGATATTGAACATACGTCTTTCTTATTGTAAGTTT
>JAPYYX010003820.1:0-11026 GCA_030522605.1 Cremastinae sp. B BG-2022a | reverse complement strand
GTTTCCTTCAATTGTGATTAAAAAACAAAAAATTCAGCATATTTAAACCCTTGGAATCGGAAATTTTTCTTAAGTACCTCATTTTGCCCCCCCCCCCCTCCCCTATTTCAATATTTTAAAATTAAAAATCAAAATTTCAAAATCAGAATTCCAAATTCATCATAAAAAATTAAAAAATTAATAATAATAAATTCCAAAAATATCATAAATCTTAACTTTAGCAAGAGGGATTGATATTACGTTTGATTTAGATATTTGCAACATGAAAAAAACGGTTTTCGAGTCAAGTCGATACTTCGATTATTATAAAAATAGCAGTACTAACCCTTCTTTGTTACACTCGTGAGTCAAAATGACTCAGCGTTCACGTTTATACGCTATTTTTTGGTATACGACGTTTTTTGAAACGAGAACACCATCTCAACAATAGTACAACAAATTATATACAATATATATGTAGACATAAACCACATATCGCGGTGATGTATTGGTCTATTGAAAAAGTTCACCAATTTTTCACGGTGATGCCATAAACACACCAAAAAATTTCATCGAGATCGGTCTGACCGTTTATTTTTTTTCTAAAGCAGGAGAAAAATTATACACACATCTATAGCCGAATTTAATATTAAATATGTAAAGAACAAGTGCGTCCGTATAATACAAAAAGTACACGCATTTTGAATTACGTAGGCTTTAAAAAAAAGAGAAATAACATCTGTAAGTGAAGAATTGAAGGCGATAAAAAGGAAAAGACATTTGAATGAACGGTGATCGAGCCTGGGTCCCGATGAACGAATTCAGCAATTTGCAAAAAAGTTCCGTATAGCGGAGCAACCGAATAAGGAGAGAGTCTCGCGGAGTGTACGGTCGGGTCGCGTCTTGGAGGATTACCCGTTGCAAGGCTCTTTGACAGTCTACTAAAAAGTAGCCCCGAAGCACGCGGAAAGCGCGCTCGCACGTACGCGACGTTTATCCCGATAGAGCGTCTCGAAGGTTTGGCCGATCGAGCGACGATAGCCCGCGTGGACGGTTAAGCGAGTTCAATGATCCACTTTCGTACAGCAAAAGACACATCGTACGGTATCGATCGATCGTACGGAATGATGAAAATAAGAAAAACAAGGGAGAAAAGGAACAAGAGAGAAACGTCTCCGATTACTCGTCTTACGTTTTTCTACTCGACGTCGCGCATTTTAGCAAGCCGCCAGACCCGCACCCTGATGCCCGGCTGGAACACTTTTTGCTCATACGCGTGACAGTTCCGTTGTCATTTTTTCGTTCGAAAATCAAATTATGCTTTTGCTTGTTTTTAATTAAAATAAAATTTAAAAAATGATGACAAATAAATAAATTAATTAATTAAATCGTTTAATTTAATTAGAAATAAAATAAATAAATAAAAGTATAATCGGTATCGGCAATTGGTTCGAATATTGACGATTGTTATTCAAATCAAGCGAGAAACAAACGGGAAAAGTAAAGAAAAACATCAAAAAGAAAAAAGGAGAGAAACAACAGTAAAAGTATCGATGGCGATTTCCAATGAAATATTAGTTGGTTCAATTCAATATTTCATTGGATCTATTAAATATGGACGAATCAATTAAATATTTCATTGGAAATGGCCATGTTTTTTTTTCAGTGAATGCTTCGTTTTTTGATTTTATTTTATTATTATATTAGGAGATCGCACGCGTGAAGCATGCATCGTCTGTAGTTCAAATAATAACATTCATAAAGATCATTATAATTCCTCCTTTAGCAAAGTATTAGAAAGCTATTATTTTGTTGATTGAAAAACGTTTTTACTTTGTAAATATTTTAGAGTATTTAGAGGAAAATCCATTAATTTACTACGTATTTTTTTGGTTTCTCTATTTAATTAGGATTGGGTATGTGGAGCCGGAGAATGAGCAAAAAAATCGAATCCTTTCGTCGTTCGGGGTCTCGAGAATCGGTATCTTCGCCCAGCGAAAACAACAACAACGAGTACGAGGAGGACGATGACAGAATAAACAACAACAGACGAAAGGATCGCGTCTCCTGGAGCGGAGAATCGGAGATCGACAGAAACAACATCCCAGCAAATTGGAAAAAATCCGAGTCGGATAAGTCCTCGTCGAGAGTTAATCAAAGATCAGCCTCGCCGTTCAAATCGTTCTTCATCAGGATGGGCTCAACGGGAATGTTGAACTCCAATCGAAATTCGAGACGTTCGGAAACTCCGGACGAGACCGGAAAAATATCGAACGAGAGGGAAACACTTTTTCGGAGCTGCAGCACGAGTCAGCTGAACGCGAGCTCGACCTACGTCAAGGGAGACGATCCTACGGAGGGAATCGAACTCCAGATAAGAAAAGACATGGCTCTGTCCTGCGACGATCTCGCGGCGAATCCTCCCCGGGATTCGGACTCGAAGAGATCGAATTTTCCGTACGCCTTCCTCAGGTCGAAGCTCTCAGTTTTGCCGGAAGAGCGACAGCAACACTTTTCATCTTCCATCAGAGAGGAAAGACCGTTGCCCAGGTCAACCTCCGAGGAGCGTTTCTCGAGCTCGAGCGCCGAGTTCTGCGAAGGAACGCGAACTCTCGGTCGACGGCGAACTCCCCGGGCGAGCGTCGCGGATTGCTGCTCGTCGGACTTGAGAGAGCAGAGACGCGCGGATCGTCGTGAGAGACTTTACGAGAGACGATTCTCCGAGAGCTCTTTTCCGGAGGTTCAATTCTCGGAGGCGTTCGCGGAGACGAGGAACTGCGAGAGGAGGAATTCCGCCCCGAGCGCCGAAAGGCGACTCTCGTCTCATTACGTAAGCTCGAACGAGTCCGGTTACGATAGCGACTCCGGACCTAGACTCGATCCTGCCGCCTGTCCCGTCGACGAACTCGAATCTCTCAGAAATTCTGCTCTCCCGCCGACCGTCCCTCCCCACAGGGCGAGACTGCAGCAGGACAGATCTCGGTTCCTCAGCGAAATCGTCGAGCCCCCGAGGAGAATCCGAAGACGCAGACTCGTACAGCTCGACAAGGAGGACGGAGCTGGAAGTCTCGGAATTCGTTTGGCTCAAGAACGGACGGGACAGCTGAGGTACATCGTTGTGCAGTTGGAAAAAGGCGGAGTGGCCCAGAGGTTGGTTTAGCAAAAAAAATTTCATTTTTATAGAAAAATGTTGAGGATTTTGCAAAAGGTTTCAGACTCACATAAAATTACTCATGATACTTTTTATTTTTTTATTTTTTTTGAGTGATTATCTTTTTACGGTAGTTGTCTCGCTTCTTAAGAATTTTTTGAAATTTTGGACAAACGTTCTTTAATATCAAAACGAAAAGTGTGCAAAATTTGAGTGTGTTCTACCGTGTAGCAAGGGAGATATTTATTAATGAAAATTGCAGTTTTTTGTTATCTCCCATAAAAACTCGTGTTAAAAATTGAAATTTTTAGCAATAAATATTTTCATATGACTAGACAGTAGAACACACTCAAATTTGACACACTTTTCCGCATGGCACTATAGCAAACACCTGTATAAAATTTAGCAAATTTTTAAGAAAAATTGTTTTATTATGATTTTGCCTTTAGTTAACACAGGGGAAAATTTTTGAATTTCAGTCAATCCTGTTTATTAATTTAAGTAAATAGATTTTTTAAAATGAAAATATATGAAAAATGAAATAAAAAATACTCGAATTTTCATTTATTCCCAATTTTAGAGATGGTAGACTTAGGCTCGGAGACGAAATCGTCGAAGTCGAAGGCAAGGATCTCAAGACCCTAGACGGTCTGGCTGAAGTTCAGCAATTTTTAAAATCGTTTACGGGTAGGAAAGTTCGTCTGGTGACAACGTATGAGGAAACGCTGCCCAGAATCCTGAGCGAAGATGAACCTCGTCCTGAGAGTCCGGTTGAGTCCCAACAACCGATGACTCGACATCTGGCAAAATTTCACAAAGGATACGGATGGCCGAGTCTTGGATTCAGCGTCGTCGGTGGACGGGACAGTCCACGAGGCGAAATGGGAATTTTCGTAAGGCGAATTTTTCCCGGTGGTCAAGCCGAACTGTCAAAATCCATTTTCCAAGGTATTTAAAACAAAGAATTTTTCAAGATTTCTTTACGACGAAGAACCTAGATGCTTTGACACACTTTTGTCGTCGCGTCGATATTTCGTGCACGCGAACTCTTACAATATATGTCATAAGTCATAAATTACACGAGCACGTGTTAACCTAGCAGCGTGAGCTCAAAACTCTCTTTTACAGGTGTACGCTTTTATCTAACATTTTGAAAAAAATTTTACGCATCTTTCAACCAAAGTGTTTCAGCTAAAAAAGTAAAGATAATACAAATTTTATAAACTTTTCACAGAATGTTCGTATATGGAAAACACGAGAATACTTACTTTACTATTTTTTTTCAAAATTTCAGACTTCATGTTTGCTTAACAGCTGAACAATAAAAGTCCGTTTCTTTAGATCAATATGTAAATAAAAGCGTACTCTTTTATTCAACTACTGAAGAAAATTGTGGATTTTTTACGGGAACGAGTACTTATTAATTCTAAGATATTTTTAAGCAATGTCGCCAATTCCTATTTAACATTTATCATTTTAAATTTCCTATGTGTTTTACATACGTACATGAATTGCTATATACCGATAAGGTGAAAATCGCATAACAAATAACTCATTAAACGTTTTTTACAACCTGATATTTAAAAACGTAAAAAGAAAGCGGAGAAGCGAAGCGGACAGAAACATTCGTTCCTGGTCGCTTCTTTGTTTCGAGCACGTAAGCACCGCCGTTTTTGTACACGGATAACTCGGCAAAATTAATTATAAACAGTAAATTGTTACATTTATAATCCCGTATCCGAAATGCGAGTGAAAAAAAGTCACAAAAAAGTTTACCTAGCTGCTTGCTACCTTATTCTGATTCTACTACTTGGAAAATCGGCATAAAATCTCAAGACGTTTTGTTTTTTGATTTCGAAATACTGTTGAGTCGGAATTTTGTTATTCACTGAAGAAAAATATTGAAAGAATTCATTGCGTAAAGACGCAGATTGCTGAGTGAAACTTTATTTTATTAATTCGACACACGGACGTTTCTTCAGGTGACGAAATTCTAAGTTTGAATGGAAAAATTCTCCGAGGATGCACGCATCGAGAAGCTATCGAATTGTTCAAAGCGGTTCGTGAAGGTCCCGTCGAGCTCGAGATCGCGAGGAGGCGCCTCAGGTTCGTTTCGATATAAAAGTTCTTACCCTCTCTTTTTCTTCTTCGAGAAAAGTATGAGAATTTCAATATTTTTTTTTTTAATTTCAGATATCCGAAAATACTGGAGACTTGAAGGAACAGAAATCTTCATCTCACATATCATTCAAATAGCTCGAAAAAATTTGTTACACCTCGAAAGATTGTGAATAAAATAAAATATTTTATTGGCAAAAAGCTGTAATCTCGCTCACTTGGCAATTCTGTACAACAATTTACAATATGTACACTCGATAACATTAGCAGTCTTGAATTTGGACGAATTATAATTGTTCGAAAATCCTGGATTCTCGGCGAGGACGATTCAGGAATCGACGAGCAACAGGTCTGCACAAGATTTGGCCTTTGGCATTCTGAAAACAGTAAAGAAACAGAATTATAAATAAAAATCTGATCATAAATTTCGTGATGAAAATTTGGTAAAGAAGAAGAGATTTGAAAAACAGGAAAAATTTTAAGAATTTTTCGGAAACAAACAATAAGAACGTATAAACTTGTTGAAAGAAAAAAGATATTTATGAAACATTTAATTGACGAAAAATTTAAAATTTGCAAAGCGCGCCCGATGAATGGAAAATGCAGAGCAAAATAAATAAATTTTGTAGAAAAAAATTGGGAAAGCTTAAAATCACAAAAAGAAAGATAGGGATTTATGAAAATTTGAATAGAAGAAAATTTTGAAAATCTGCAGAGTGCGCGCGATGGATGGAACATGAAAAAACTCACGGTGCGTCGCGACTCTTGACTCGTCTGCAGATGTGCAGAGCGAGTGAACCGCTCTTGATGTTGCGAAAAAGCTGAACGGCCTCACGATGGGTCAGATCGTGGGAGACCTGTCCGTTGACCGCCAGTATCTCGTCGCCGGCTCGCAATCGGCCATCTTCGGCGGCCTGGCCTCCCGGCAGAACCGACTTTATGAAAATGCCTGGTGCAGCGTCGTATCGAGAAAGAAAAAAAAACAATCAGAAATTTCGGGAAGTAATATGATAAAAGGAATGAAAGAAAACAATAATAATTGTGGAGATACGCACCGGGAGAAAAAGAAACGATCGAGGAATGTTTCAATAATATTTTGCTTTTCGGGTTATTTTCTCGACAGGTAAACAAAAATTCGAGGCATTAGGAATCAGCATATAACAAAAGAAATGAAAATTTTGACATTTTTCGAAAAATATGTCGGGAAAAAAAATCAAATCAAACCTTTTTTTCTCGTCTTTTTAGTTACTTTTTCATAAGGTGAGAAAATTTTGAAAATAGATCGAAATGAGGATAAAAAAGAAATAACAAAGCCAATGAAAAGTTTTGACAAATGTATCAAGAAAAAAAAAATAAGAAATATATTTTGTCTGTATTTTCTGTCAATTTATGAACAAGCGTGGATAGGCGCTTAGGAAGTCGTGTAATAAAAGCAATAAAAACCACAGGGAAAAAAAACAAGTAAATTATAAACAAGGAGAGAGAAAGAACTATATAATCAAGAAACATTACAATATTACTTTTTTTCAGTTTCTTGATAGGAAAAACTTCAGGGTGAAAAAAAACTAAAGGACATTGAGAAACTCGGACAGAATGAGTCGAGAGAAAAAGAAAAGGAATTCCAATATTATTTCTTTATTTCTAGTTTGTTTCTCGTTGAGACAAAAAGTTTTAAAGTGGTCGGAAAGTACTGTGATAAAAGGAACGAAAAACAACGAGCATTTTTGACCAATGAGTCAGGAAGAAAGATCCTGAAATATGTACACTTGTACATATTTCTATTTTTCTAGTCTGTTTCTACAAAGGTAAGTAATATTTTTAAGCAGGGAATCAGTTTAGTTATAAAAATTTAAATGTCTAAAGTTTTGGCAAATTATAATATTTTAATAGAAAAAAGAAATTTTGCAAAAAATTAGAAAATATACACGTATGGAATATAAAAAAAATAAATCTACAAAAATATACAACGCATGAGAGAAAAATCGAAAAACCCGGAAAACCGCGTCTCTCATTTTTTCTGTATCTCCAGTCTGTTTCTCGAAAGAAAAAAAGAGGGTGGGAGACCGCGAAAACTAATCCAGTATAGGCGAGATGGACATGGACAAAACCGCGGAACGAGTAAAAGGAAAAAACAGATAGAGAGATAGAGCGAGAAAAGACTAATAAAAAATAGTTCATATCGAATTTCTCATACCGATGCTTCCTTTTGGACTATCCCTGCCTCCGACGATCGTAAATCCTAGAGACTTTTTCCCATGTCCCTTTTCGAATACAACGGTGTGAAAGGTCGACAGCGTGCTCCTTGGCCTCCTGGGCAGGGTGCAAAAATTCGAGAGACTCGCTTGAGCTTCGCCTGAACTCGCAGGACTTTTTTCCGTCTCCGTTCTCCGGGTGTGCGAATGCGTCGACCTCGAGGAATTGTGTTTTCGAAAGTGGGACTTGGGAGAGCGCTCCTCGGCGGTCCTCGCTTTTAGGGAAACATTTTCGTAATCGACGCTGCTCTCTCTCAATCCATTTGGACTGTCGATTTGAACTTTTCGAGACAGTAGAATGTCAACCTCGCCAGGTGGACTCTCGTCTCCGAGGATTCTCCTTGCCTCGGTGATGCCAAGTCCGCGGAGTCTTTTCCCATTAACGAGAAGAATTTCGTCACCGAGCCTGAGACTTCCCTCTCGATCTGCCAGACCGTTTGGTACGATACGAGCCACGAGGTATCCAGGACTCGAGTCACTCGTCTTCGCGATAAAAATTCCGAGACACTCGTCCTCGCTCTCGCGGTTTAACCTCACGAGACGCGTCTCCGTTGCGCCTCGCTCTCGCCTCTCTCGAAATCTCGTTCGCGTCGTCCTGGGAGGGAGTTCCGGAGGTTCTCCGGTCGTCGGGGAACAGGATGCCGCGCACCGATCCTCCAGGAGTGAACTCGTCGCGGAACCGTTGTCTAAAATCCCAGAATCGTTGTCGTCCTGGTCTTGCTCGTTGTACAGAGGATTCGTGCGGAGTTCCTCGAGGCCCGGTAGCGTGCCGTAAGAGAAACTCCTCAGTCTTCTCTTGTCCCTATCCTTCGCGTCTTTTCGATAAATTTTGGCTATGAGCTTGCTCGTCGAGCTTTTCAAGCATCGATCCTGCATCGCTCGGAATTTCGCCGCGAGGCAGCCGGAAACGCTCAGAGAATCGGACCTGTTGGGCTCGCTCGATTCTTTTTCAGGTTTCGAGTCGTCTCGGCTCCAACTCGATTTACCCGGACTCTCGGGCTCGTCGATCGCAATTCTTCGCACGACCGAATCGCTCTTGCGGGACGGAAGCCTCGACTGAGATTTGCATCGTCTCTTTCTCTTTGCCTCGATTTTTTCCCTCTCGGCTACTTGTTTCAAATCTATCTCGCATACGGAGCGTCGAAACTCGTTTCTCGTCAAGGCGCGGCTCCTCAACTCGGACATGGAACGGGACTGTCCATTTTCCGCTCTCTCGTCCTCTTCCTCGTCCGGGTCCACCTCGTCGCACGATTTTCTCCCGCAGTCCGATTCTCTGCCGCGGAAAAAGCTCAGTCTCGTATTTTTCACGCGATCCAGCAATGGATTTCGCTTCTCGCAGGAGCGTCTGCGCTCCTCCTGGATTCTCTTCTTGTCCTTCTTCTGTCCCGAACGCTCCGTCGTCACTCGTGATGTCTGGACGTTGTAGCAGTTTCGCTCTGACTCCGAGCTCGAGGATTTTCGTCGCACCCACCGCACCGGTGACATTTCTGCCAAATTACAATAGCACATTAATTCAATATTTCCAACTCATTGGATTCTTTAATATTTTGCGTATTCGAATATATAGGAGAGAGAGGGCCGCGATGGACCTCCTGAGAAAAAAATGCTAGTAATCTGAGTTTTTTTCGTTCGTATTACTTTTTTTTAGTCCCTCGACACGTATTTGGTGTTCATATGCTGCATCCATTGAAAAATATTGGAAACGTGGGACACTATAGGCCCCTTAAAAAAGCTCCATCTCTGTTATGAATGAACCTGTACAACAACAACAGTTGACTCCGAAGTCAATACTGGATCTAAAGAAAAAATTATGCCCATTCATCAAAAACTATACATTGATGAACATAAGCGTATATAGGAATTTTATCGGGCCCATCTTGCTGCACTCTCTCCTATTTAATTTCTTTTAGCGTGAATTTTATGACTTTAAAAATATGTTCATTATACTTTGTTTATAGTTTTTTAAACTTTTGTGAATTAAAAAACATTTTTAAATTCATCTTTTTCTTTCTAGATATGTACATATAAAATTCCGCTGTATGCTGTGCATGTGTAATTTTTCTCCTCCCAAACGACTGAACCGATTTCGATGAAATTTTGTGTGTGTATTTATGGGGTCACTGCAGTGGTTTATATAAAAAATTATATGATGAAAATAGACGACATTTTTTTCGATATTTTATATTTGGTTTTGTAATTCGGATATTATAAAAAGACAGATATCATTCTAAACTGACAGCATTTTTTAATTTTTTTTTTAGTAGCCGGTCAACGTCTGCTAATTTTTAATATGAATTAATATTTATTTCTTAAAAAAAATGTTTTTTCCATCATGTGATGCATTTTTATATTCATCGATTTTTTTTCACTGTTTGACGGGGTTTTGAGAGACAAGTAATTGCACGAGAACGGTAAACTGAAGATACGGTTCGGAAAATCGTACAGCCGCTAATTTGGCATATGCGCACGACATCTGCGATGAGAGAGTGCTCGCATCTGTCCCCACGTCCGATGAAAATTCCTGTTCGCGGGTCTCATAGTTCCTCTTGATATTTTCTTTTTTTTCGCGCTTTTATTCGACGGACGGTACGTCGTGGTACGCGAGAAAGACCGCGGGACATTCCAGGCCAAACGGACTTTCTTCGCGAGTTTTCCTCGGCGCGGTCGACGATCGATCGCGAAGCCTTCAACGATATTCGCAAGAGCACTCAGAATGCCTCGCGCATCGCGCACCGATTTTTTATACGCTCCGAGCTTCGGAATTATGCGCGCGGACGGATAGCAATTTCGCGGGCTGATAGTCGCGAGATTCGTTCTTCGGGAACAGAACAACGGAATTCATACATTTCTTCGAGCAATAAATCTTTTTACATTCGTTCGTTTTACTTTAAACTTGGATTCACTGTTATTTTTTTAGACATTCAATGTTTTTATTCAAACAAATTTTACACCCTTTTGAATGTTTTTAAAAATTGTACAAATTTTTGAAATTATTATTATTTTATTATAGTGTTTTATTGTCGTACATTCTATACATTAAGAGAGATTATTTACATTTCTGTGTAAATTTTTTTTTCTTTGATATTAATAAAGTGTACCGACATGAGGCATTGACCGCAGTCCTTTAGTTCTAGTTTTTCATTAGGGATGTGATTTCATTATATAAGTGATGTTTCAGTGTCCTATATCGTCCGAAATCGAACTTTGCTATTTTCTCTGAAAATAAACAATGTTCGAAGAAAATAAAAAACCACGTTGTTCTCTTTCCATCAAAGAGTAATGTGATTCTCTTCTTTTTTTCTATAGAATATCAGAAATTTCTGAGAAAATAGCAAATCCATTTTGCATTTGTCTCTCTTGCACTTGTGTGGATTAAACATCACCTTAATAAAATACATATACAGCATATCGCTTATTTTTGTCTTCATATTTTAAGGAGGAATGATACGTACAATCAATGTCAAAAGTATTTTCAGAACGAAAATTTGCGAATTTCTGTCTTTCTAGACTTTTGAAAGGGTTCTGA